>BSBK01007949.1:0-65000 GCA_027943335.1 Chamaecyparis obtusa
ACACATACATACATAGATATACATACATACATACATACATAGATATATATATATATATATATATATATATATATATATATATATATATATATATATATATATATATATATATATATATATATATATATATATTCATATATTCTCATAATGACAATCAATATATATCGTTATTGATAATCAAGATTATTTATATATATAGCGCTCATAAATGAGTAAACATCTACATTGATAATATATATATTAATTAAAATAAAATAAGAATAGATATATAGAACCTATTACTATTTAGCTAAGAAGGAAGACTAAAGTGTTACCAAGGAGGGGCTTGTCTAAATCCAAGCAATGGCTATCTGTCCCAAAATAAGGTGGGGGTCAGCGTCCCAATAGTTTGGGCTTGGACTTGTAAACTTTGAGGGAGCCCATTGCAGTTGGTCTCTAGGCACCGTGGATAATGTTTATGCTTCCCTTCATGGAGTTAAAATAGTAATAAGGTTGGATATGAGTGTTAAAGATAACTAAATCTAATGAGATAAAATGACTAATCCTATCATGGACATAACAATCCAAAACCTAATTGATAAATTTAGGATAAATTAAGTAAGGTCCCAATAGGGGACATTACATATGAATTACACGATATACCCATCATCACTTAGCACTTAAATAATAAATTATGGACAGGGAACAACCCCCTAACCTCTGCATGTTTATTTCATGTTGGCCTCTTATTATATGCAAAGGTAGGCCTATCTTAATTAGGCTAACAACCATAGTGTAGGGGCCATAAATTATGGAACCCAAAATAGTGCACACTTGTATTAAATTAGGTTCAGTAAACTACAAGGGAATGGAAACCATGCAATAGTGCCTCATGGGGATGGAAGAAACCCTTCACCAAGAAGATGGTCGTGTCTGCAATATTTACTAGAGGCAAAGAACATAATTTGGTTCCAGCAATTACTCCTAGAAGATAATGGCACCCACAAAACACTTAGAAAAGATAGCACTCACTATATCTTTTATCACTCTTTTAAAGCTGGGACAATAAATCTCAAAGATTGATCAACAAATTCTTGAACACAAAGAACCATTGACAAATATGATTCATGTGTACAATAGCCAACAACCAGTTGTTCCAATCATGGTGTCCAATAATTATGTTAGAAAAAGCATCTACAAATCCCTTATACAACCATAATAGATTCAAACCATGAACTATAAGAACCTAACAATGGGACTAACAAAGATACAACCTAAACAAATCTTGATCATATTCCACCCTATTGCAAGGCCCAAGAAGTAACTCTATCTTAAAGCTACACATTCCTCTAGATGAAGCTCAAAGTTCAGGTAGCTGAAGCATAGCAATACTTGAATGAATATAGGAATAATTTGATGTACAATCATTTGCTAGCTTGGTTTGTGGGTTTTCCACATAATATTTTCCCTTTAACCACATTTATAGTTTGAGAAAATCAGAAAAAATTGTTTCAGATTTATATTATCCTTTTGAACTAGCACACTGCCATCAAAATGCATAATCATTGGTCATCTCAAGAAAATTCCTATTGATTAGTAGGATATCCTTATAAAAATTTGATGCATGGATTTCTTGTGAATTATCGACTGCTATGTATCCTACAACTATGGAAGGAATAGTGTTGGTGTTAGGTTTCATTTATTATTGAATTCAATGGTTTCCAAGATGTGTTGAGGAGTTTGCTCCTTGTTTAATGTTAACTGTTCCTACACAATCCACTCATAAAACAGTGAAATGCTATGTGGAAGGGATGGTTGATAGTGTTCCTTGAGGGAAGGGGGATTGTGAAAGACTTGTTATCATTGTATTGTGTATTTCCAATATGTTTGGATGCAGGGCAGACCGGGAGAATGAAGGATCACTCACTGATTTCATGATAACCCAATTTTGAAGGATCACTGGTTGAGGGGACAGTCAAGGTCTGGATGATTGTGCCATTAGAGGACCCTATTTCTTTGTAGTAATTTCTATTCAAATTGGATGCATGGATTTCTTGTAAATTATCAGCTGCTCTGTATCCTGCAACTTCATTCGTAAATCTCCATATACTTCTCTAGGATTGTAAGCCACTTAGGGATCAAAATACAAAGACTAAATCAAAATCATTCTTTGTCCTATTTCCTTTTAACAAAGTCTCAAATATCAATGATACAATATACATTTGATGCCCTAAGCTATCAAATATACAGATGGTGCCTACCTAGAAGCTCACTAGGAGAATGAAGGATCACTCACTGATTGCATGATAACCCAGTTTTGAAGGGTCATTGGTTGAGGGGACAGTCAAGGTCTGGATGATTGGGCCATTGGAGGACCCTAGTTCTTTGTATTAATTGCTATTCAAATTGGATGCATGGATTTATTGTGAATTATTGACTACAATGTATCCTGCAACTACATCCGTAAATCTGCATATACTTCTCTAGGGTTGTAAGCCACTTAGGGATCAAAATAGAGAAACTAAATAAAAATCGTTCTTTGTCCTATTTCCTTTTAACAAAGTATCAACTATCAATGATACAATACATTTGATTCCCTAAGCTATCAATACAAATGGCACCTAGCTAGAAGCTCACGGGCTGTCCATTTGATAACCACAGTCAACATTTCAAAAGAATGGATATCCTTGAGCACAAGCACCAATAACATCAAATAATGAAGCTAAAGCATGGGCTAGGGCATGACACCAGTAGAATGCGGTCATTTTAGTGACAAAAATTTACAATGGCATCATTAAACATATATGCCAGTAATATCAACAAACGTGAATCCAAATATTTGAATACAGTGAATCGATATCCTTGAGCACAAGCACCAATAACATCAAATAACAAAGATAAAGCACTGGCTACGGCAAGACACCAGTAGAATGCGGTCATTCCAGAGAGTATTCATGATCAAATAAAATGAAATGCATTCAAATATGATGCCAGAGGCTTGAAAGATGAAGAAATCACATACCTTCTCTCGTGCTCAGCTTTTGCTCCTTTTCTCCCACTCCCTGTATCCAATTGAAATAAAAATGATGAGGCTGTTTCACTTTTTTTTAAATGTATACCCCGAATCTGTCGGAGTTCCGATGGTCAATTAAACACCCATCGGAATACCGACATCATCGGGGCCTATTACAAAAAAAAACATCAAATTCGTGAGAAAAAGTTACCTGTCGGAAACTTCTATCAAAATTTGGCCCCAAATGCAGTAGTGATTTGAATTGATTATTGAATTTCTTGTGCGAAAAATCTAGAATTTGTTTATAGAATAATAGGGAAAACCTTGAAATTAATTCAGTTAGGGTTTGTTTGTATTTCTTGTTGAAACCATATGTATTAAATCAAATTAAAATAGATATATAATATTTGCATATGAGTATAATCTTTTTATAGAATTAAAAGAAAGTAGTAAAGAATATATATATATATATATATATATATATATATAGAGAGAGAGAGAGAGAGAGAGAGAGAGAGAGAGAGAGAGAGAGATCACGAATTAGAAAACTAATGGAAAAATAAAAGTATATATATTTAGACTTTATATATATATATATATATATATATATATATATAAAACTAATGGAAAAATAAAAGTATATATATTTAGACTTTATATATATATATATATATATATATATATATATATATATATATATATATATATATATATATATATATATATATATATATAATTATTTATTAATTTTTGAATTTTAAAAAAATATTATTATTTATTAATTGTCAATTTTTTTTAAAAAATTATTATTATTATTAATTTATTTTCAAAAAAATGTAATTAATTAATAAATAAATAAATATTTATTTATTTTACATGCGAATTTTAATATTAATGTTTTCATTTATATTTATATTTAGAAAATTAATAACATTATTTTATTATTAAATATATGGTGTCTTGATATGCATGGGGATTTTATTTAAATACTTATTTAAAAAAGTATATATGCATGAGATTTTATATGAATGTTTTCTTGATAAGTCAAATTAGACTTTAATAAACAAGATTGATTGTGCTTAAACAATTGAGACTTGTGTTATGGTTTGAGTACTTGGTATATTCTATTACCTTGTTTGATGTTGTTTATTTGATAAAATTGTGTTGCCTTTAAGAGTGGTATACAAAGGCTTGGGGGGTTTGTCTTCTATGTGACATGTGCATTTTCATTATTTTTATAATGTTGACTTGGTCATGATTATTTTTACCCAACCTGATTTCTTAAGCTCATTATTTTGTGAACTCTTTGAGAGGGTGTGTTATATCATGTTGTGGTTTGAGGACCAACTTGTAATTATGGGATTATGGTTTGAGGACTAGTGTGAGTTCCAGTTATCTTTTATGAAACCGAAATTGATTATCATGTTTTATATGATTTGTGAGATCTATTTGTGATCTATGAGCCTAGGGAAGATTAAATAGGTGCATCTTAGGGGAGTGGCTTATAATAGGGGTCCATGGCCCAAAGAGGTCAGGACCAGGATAACCTATTGTAAGTTTGTTAATAAGTGATAACCTAATAATAAAATTTGGGAATAACATTAAATACAAGATTAATTATGGATGTCTTGCTTGTGCCTTGAGTGCTTGTGTAGGCTAAGGATGGGAATGGGATGATACCTAGAGAGTAGGTATTATAAGAATTCCTCATCTTCATAAAAGGGTATTCTAGTTTCGTATGGGTCATGTTGAGGGTCCAAGGTCTAGAGTGATTAGTCCAGGGTAACTCAACCTAGTAAACACTTGAGGGTCAGGGGTCTAGAGAGACCAATCTAGGGTAACTCAAGTAGTTTTCCATGTGATGACACTCCCATAGTATGTAGCCTAAGTCTCCTTCATAGTTTTTTGTATTTACCTTTGGTGGTGTGTCTTTGTTATTTCAGTATTATCTAGTGGTATGTTTTGGTATTTGTTCGATAATATGATATTTGGTGTCTTAGTACTTGTTGGTATTTTGATATTTATTATCTTTTCTTTTTATTAGTTGGTGGTACCTTTTGAGATAGAGAGCCTTTAGGATCTATTGCTTAGTTGTTTTATTGTGTTGATTGTTATCCGAGTGGGGTCTATTGTTATCTCCTCAACATAGTGAGAGTGGATCTTTGGTTCCATGAGTTCGGGAGATAGTGATTATTTTACCATTTGAGATTCTGACATTCCTGTATCGATGTTGGATGATCCTTTTTTTTGTTACCTTCCTCTTATTCTTCATTGGAGACTTGTTCATATCTATCTTATAATGTTTATATTTGTACCTTATATCAGTTCTTCAGATGTGATTCTTTTGGGATATTGTACTTGTAAAGAATGAAAAATGAATGAAAGGTTGGTTATTGTTAATGTGTTCACCAACATGTAAATAATATCCTTTACATATAGAAGAATTGGGGAAGGTAAGATTCTCTTCTTAACCCCAAATTCCCAAAGGAAAGATCCAAATTGATTAACCACAAGAAAATGGTCAATGCATAAATAAATCAATTGATTAGTAATAAGAAGAAAGAGGAAAACCTTACATGTCATTTTGGAAGAGAGTATTAAAATCTTAATTGAAATGAATTGAAGACAAATACTAACCTCAAAGTATAGCAGATCTGGAAATTGTTGTTTTTTGGTGTTTGTACTGCGTTTCTAAAAATTTTGCAATCAGATCTGGATCAAAAACATAGAGATAGAGAAAGCCCAGAAATATTTTTCTTTTATGAGCCAGGTTGACCTTGACCCAAATACGGGGGCACAATCATGCTCCTTTATGTCGACCTTGACTTGCACTGCTCCGACGAAAATTCTGTTCACGGATCCTGAAAGTTTGCCAAAAAGAGTATTCAAATATGTTCTGTAATTCACTGTTCTGCACCTACACCTACAAGAAAAATAGTTTTGTTGTTTGGATGAGGGATTTGCCTTGGTCAAACCCCAATTTTGGAATTAACCTTGAAATAGAATTGAAATTGCAGTAATAAACAAAGTAAATAGAACACTTCACCTTGCTTATGTTGAAACCCTTGTGGAGGATTCAAATCCTTGAATCCACAAATATGGATGCTCCAAATGGATGTATAATTTTAGGATGTAGGATGTCTCAAATCAATTGCCTTTAGATCTTCAACACTAATCTTGAATGGATCTTGGAATAGGAAGAAGCTTGAATGGATCTTAGAATAGGAAGAAGCTTGAATGGATGTGGATGGAGAAATCTTCAACAAGAGGGCTCCATAGAGATTAAATCTTTCAATGGCTACCAATGGATCTCCTTGATGAATTGAATCTTGAAAACTTGAATACTTGAATGCTTGAATGCTTGAATGCTCTCTTTGATAAATTATGCATAGATGATCCTCCCTTTTCTTTCTTTCTCTTTTTCCTCCCCTTTTTCCCCTTTAAAATGAGAGGAGAAGACTTCCTTATATACTAGTCTAGGACACCAACTTCTAGAGAGGTCGACATATGAGAAATAAATTCCCATTAGGCTCATACCCTTAGAAGTGGACCTATATTAAATATCTTTTAAGAGTCACCATTTCGAAGCCTGAAGCAACCGACCCCAAAGTGGGAAAGAATTCTTTCCAAACCCTGACATCCATAAATCTTTGGAATTTGAAATTTATACCTTGGGTCAGGGTCGAGGTTGACCTTGACCTAGAAGGTCAACCTTGACCCTGAGGTCAAGAACCTCAAAATCTGAGAGCAAGATACGAGAAATAGGTAGGAAAGAAGTGGAAAATAGGGCAGGACAGGGGAAAAATAGATCCAAGTCAAAGACCCATTCAAGGCATTTGACATGACTCCAAACCACTTACTCATAGGGCTAAATCAGTCCTAAATGGAAGTGCTTCCATTTTCCGATGATACAATATTATACTTTGTACTCAATTATTGTTACATACCCTACGACTTGTGCAATGGATGTTGATTTATTGTGTATACTTTATGGTATCAATTGTACCTATGTTTCATTTATATGAGGTTGTACTTGCTATTCATTTGTATATGAGAGATTTGAAATTATACTTAATCTAAGATAATTAATTAATATATACATAATTATACATCATGGAATCCTTGAGAGTTGTTAACTATAATTGAGTTGTACTTATGTACTTATTTATATCTTATGTTGTATTGCTTCCGCATTGTTATCATTATTGTTTGGTAAACTCTTAAGAAAAAAAATTCTATAAACATAGCAACATGCTTTAGGTTAAGTTATCCTAGGCTCCCTAATAGGGAATTACACCTTTATATTGTTGTTCTTAAGTTGGCTAGGGTTTAAAAAATATTTCACAAGTCGACCCAAAACATTTTGCAAACACATGAAAATCAGCGCCAATCATACCTAACATGGCAGCCCAAAACATAATACAAAAGTTTATTACCAAGCACCGACACATAATCAACCACCTTAATCATATGATCATCAAGTATCAATTGGTAACTCAACCAGTTCACACTAAACACATCACCAAAATACCAACACACTCAAGACTGAGTTAATAGTTGCAGTTGGAAAACTGAACTTGATTGACCAAAATAATTATTTAGTAACAATCACACCACCCAATGTGATCTCTACCTTGATCACCACTCAAAATAATTTCTATTACTGTCTTCCTATTAACCAATTAAAACACTTAGCCTATTTTGCTTTACCTATCCTTCCAATTGACCGGTATCTGCAATCTATTCATCAAATCTGATAGAGTTGTCATCAATGAAAAACTCATAAGCATAAACTATTGCATCTCATCTCCAAAATACATCATAATGCCAACACTCTCTTAATAAAGCTTATCCCATAAGCAAAGTTTCATCTGCAAACTACAAGTGAGTGATTTCCTCCTCACCCTCTACAACCCTCACTCATTTCCATTTTTCCTCTATTCTAACTTTTGAAATGAGTCGACCTAAATCATTTTCCATAATGATGAATAAGAATGGGGAAATAGGCCCCCCTTGATGAATACATTTAATGGTAGCAAAGTATCCTTAAGGGATTCCACTAACTAACACTAAGACAAATGAAGTAGAGATGTAACTTTTACTCCAATCTACCCAAGCCTATGAAAAGACAATTTTCTCCAAAATCTTCAACAAGAAACCATTGTCGATCTAGTCATAGGATTTCCTAATGTCCAATTTGATCAACATCCTCATTGTTCTTGCATTCTTGATTGAATAAATGATCTCTTAAGAAATGAGGATTCCTTCTGCAATGGATCTTACAAAAATTAAGCCACTATGTTCTTCTAAGATCATAACTTTTAGATCTCCTTTCAAATAGTTAGTCAAGACTTGAGAAATGACTTTGTAATTGGCACTGTTGCACAAGGAAATAGTTAGAAATCCTAAAATGACACAACTACCACTATTTCAGGAATGGGAGTAATTAGGGTTTTATTCAACTCTTTGGAAATATACAATTTGGTTCTAGATTCATCAACCACCTCCAACAAATTAAACTTGATGATGTCCTAGAAATGATGAAAAAAGGAGGGAAACCATCAAGACCCGGTGCCTTATCTAGTCCCATTGAAAAGAGGGCCTTTATAACCTCCTCTAACAAAATGAGTTTTACAATCTCACTATTATGTGCATCTGTGATAGTGTGGGGAATAACCTATTCAATTTTAAAAAACATTCAAAATCCACCTAAACCATTCAGGGCTAAGAGGTTTTTGAAGTGCCAGATTGCTTCTTTATTAATGCCATTTATGCTATTAAGAATTCTCCCTTCATGGTCCTTCATTTCAAAAATCAAGTTTCTAGATCTCCTTTTTTTGACTAAACTATGGAAAAACTTAATGTAATTGCAATCTCCTTCCTTTAACCAGCATTCAAAATATTTTTGATGCCAATAAACCTCTTCTCTAGAAATAATTTCCCCCAATAACTAATGTAAGATCTTCTCTAATTCAAACTATGTTTCTAACATACCTTTCTTCATGATCACTCATTGAGATGTCCTAACTTGGACTCAATTCTATAGTTTTATTGGAAAATATTTTTGAAATGCTCTTTGTTTCACTCATTGAGCTTACTTTTAAGGAATTGAAGCTTCTAAACAAAGGAAAAGGATTTAGTACCTTGCATAGTAGGGACCTCCATCCACAAAACTTGATAAGTTCAAATGCCCCTACATCTCGAAGCAACATTTTTTTCAAACTTGAATGGACATCGAATAGGAACTTAGTCCTTCTAGACAATGAGTGAGATAGGGAAATGATTTGAGCTAGAGGAGATAATAGAAGATTCAAACACTAGGGGAGTCACCAACTAATTCCCACCAAGAAGGAATCTATCCTAATTTTCTACAATTTAAGCCTACCCAACCAACTTGTTCATCCCAATGTATATACCATTCTTCATATGAAACTCATTATGGGAGGTGCTACTACCCCCCACACCACCTAACTTCTCACCAGGGCCTTTGGTGACATTAAAGTCACCACCATAACTCCAGTTCATCCTTAACTCCTTGAACAATAATTTTTAATCTATTCCAAAATTCTTTTTATAGCCCTTTAGTGGATGGGCCATAAACATTCAAAAATAAGGATTGGTTTAGGCAAAAAAGGGACTTTACCTTCACTAATTTACAGTATTTATCTTGCTCCAACATCTTAGCCTTATTATTCAGACCTTTCCATAGGAAAACCAAACCCATAGCTATCCCTTATGCCTCAAAAAAGACATTATACTAATCTTACCTTGAATTAAGAATGTGGCAGATGTCCTCTTTAGTAGGTTTAATTTATTGTAGCAACACTATGTACGAGTGAGCTAGGTCAAAATAATGTTTGTGTTGGAAAGTGATGCTTTGGGAGCACTATGGATCACTTAAGGGTTGTCATTTATGGAAAAACTTATGATGGAGTGATCGCATGAAATGAGTATAGGTATTGGAGATACAATCATGAAAATGACTAAGTACAGAATCAAAATAACGGTATTCTGCAATACAGTTTTGGTTAGCAAAGATGGTATATGATGTACTATGGATTGTGAAGTTACAAGAAGATATTTTGGTATATGTAGGACCTTTAGTCAAGGTCACATGTGTTTTGGTGTTGATATCAGGAAGATATAGTGATATGAAGGTATGCAAAGACAAAGAATCAGTGAAACAGGGTATGTGAACTGTCATGGTGATTGAGGGAAGATTAGATGGAATGGTAATGTGCTAAGTCAGATGAAAGTTTTATATTTCTGACACTTTGGTAATATAAGATCGTCAACTCTACATTTATCATTTGTGTAAGTAATTGTTATGTTTTGTATTGTATTTGAGAGCCGATTAGAAGGCAGAATTGATATAAGTATAGAGTGTTTTGTGGAAGTGATAAGTGTGAAACTATGAGATATAAATGGATGTGAATTTGGGATATCAGTAAAGATAGATAGAAGATGAGAGATCTGACATTGAAAGAGCTATAACTAAAACTATCAAAGCATAGCAAATGCTTGTATTGTTCACTACTTGAAGAACACTTTTATGATAGAGTTTTTATTGTGAGAGTTGTAAGCTTACCACCTTTAATAGGGTTTTTATATACCCCTAACAAGGTTTTGTATTCCTCTAACAAGGAAATGTACTATGTAATACTCATCTCCTAACAGGGCTAGATCTCCTAACAGAGATTCAATATTTTAGTGCATAGTTGTGGGTACCATCCCCACCAAGGTTTTCCCTTGGCTAGGGCTTCCTTGAAAACAAATCATGGTGTTATGAGTTATGTGTTGTGTGTTTATGTTCTTTTCATTTTAGCATTGATATGGTTTATTTTCAATTGGTTGAAGTTTAATTTAAAGTGATGTAATACTGATTCACCCCCCCTCTCAGTATTACTTAATCCTAACAATTGGTATCAGAGCTATTGGCCCTTGGAGAGAAAGCCTAACAGCTTAAGGGAGATCAGAATGGATTCAGAAAGTTTGCAAAAAACTTTGAAGCAACACTTGATGACTTGGACAAAGAAAAGGCTGAGAATGGCGAACAGAAATTCAAATTGACAAGAGCTGAATGTTTCATCAAGAAACTAAAGGAACATCTTGAAATTGCAAAAAGTTAGAGACAAGACCTTATGGATAAGATCAAAAAAGATTTAGACAATGATACATCAGACCAAGTAAAGAAGCTAGAGCAAGAAAAGGAACAAATCAATCTTCTCATGATTAAAGAAATTCAACATGAAAATGATGCAAGATACAAAGTTGAAGGGACACTAAAAGAAGCAAATGTGCAGATAGGACACATGAAGACTGAACTTGCTCACTACAAGGATAAATGCCAAGAATTAGAGAGGTACAATCATATCATAAAAGGTGAACTCACTCAATCCAAATTGCACATTGAGAAGCTACACATGAGCAGTGATAAAATTGATGAACAAAGAGAGAGACAAAAACCTAAAGGAGACATGACTGGAATCAGATTCAATGAAGGAGAATGTTCTAATACTAATGAAGAATATCATGAAGTAAAGACTGAAGATAAACCTACTTTTGAAGAACCTAAAGATCAGATCAGACCTTTCAGAGGTAGATGCTTTGGATGCAACAAAGTTGGACACATGAAAAGAGATTGTAGAAGTAAAGGTACTTTCAAACCCTTTACCAGTTATTGTTATAACTGTTATGCATATAGACATAAGAAAGAAGAATGTAGAAAACTTGATCAGTCAAGGGACAAACAAGATTACATTAGAGATGATTCAGCAGCCAAGATCACATGCTACAAATGCAATAACCTTGGGCATACTCCAAGGTATTGTAAGATACAGGTTAACCAGGATAGAAGAGGACCACCTACATGTTTCAAATGCAACAACTTAGGATGCATAGTGAAGTTTTACAGGTATAATGGAACAAACAATAGAAGAGGACCACCACCTGTGGTTATAAAGAAGAATATCAGTGACAATGGTAAAAGTCTTAATGAGTACATGGATGAGTTTAAGAATCATTTCAAGAAACCAACAAATGAAGATGATGAGTAGATATGGAAGGTAAAATATTTCAACAAGGCATTGGTTCAAGGAGAGACAATAGATGCTACTATGTCTTCGCATGATGATTACATTACTACATCGACCTAGAAGGCCGCATGGCCTTAGGGGGAGCATTGGATGTAGACAATAGAAAATATCTAGCCCTTGATTATTAGGAATAAGCTCATGTGAGTTTAGATATGGTGTGTAAAGACACTATGGAGTTTATGTTTGTGATCGCAACACTTGGAGATTCATATCCTATGATCGTGAAATTATGTTTGACTGGACAATGTGCAAAGTTGAGCTACCAGTGATTAATGCATTCACTCACCTTGTGATGGATAAAATGCCTTGAATCATATCATTCCATCATTTTTTGATTAGTAGCGACCAAGGAGAATAAATTTAAGAAGCACTCCATCCACCTAGCAACTACATCGCGTGATCGTTTGAAGCAAAAGTTTTGGATTTCAATGTATTAAAGGTATTTAGATTTTATACTCTTCAAGAAGATATGGACGCACCTATGATATTTGATGTTGTTGATAAGTTGAGGTATAAGTTTAAGAGGCACATGTTTAAGTTTTGTGAGGATGATCCGGAAGGAGCATTTTAGCAAACCCCTTACGATGTGTTGCATGTTGAAGATATTAGGGCTTATATTCACTACAAGTATGAGACTATAGGAGATGATGAGATCTATAAGGAATTAGGAGAGATGTTATAATCTTATGGTAAAATGAAAGAAGAGTTCAAACATCTAAAAGAGTAATCTATCATTAACCTAACCCTCCTTAACGAGTTCTATGAAATTAAATGGCTCAAGATCATTCTAAGAAGAATTCATGACTAGTTCATTTGGATTGGAGAATAACCTATTAAGATATGTAGCTAGTTGATTCATGAAATAACTATATTGGACAACAGTGGAGCCCTCCCAGTAGCAGAGAAAAAAATTAGGAAACAAGCATAAACCCTAACACATTCTAAATGGGATAAGAGAGTGATGACTATGAATGCCATCTTTTAGCAAGATGTGAGATTGGTAGAAATGCTACTAGGTTACATGTTATACTATAGCAGTAGACCCAATTCTATGTCGACATGAGTAATTATGATGGCCTACAAAATGGTGAAGGAAAACATAAAATATAACTGTACGGTTGCACAATAGATGAAGATAATCACACCATTGTCTCTCTTTCAAGGATAATATATCTATTCTAAGGATTACCTATTCCATCATGAAATACACTTGAATTGTCAACCTAGGGATGTAGGACTTGAAATGGGTCAGCACAGTTTGTGCACTAAGTTCCTTTAGGAGTTATAAAACCTATGCTGCAGGAAAGTAAAATGCATTGGAAGAATCTATACTACTGCTACAAAATAGTAAACACACTTTGGCTAACAACAGATAATTGCAAAAAGCTTAAAAATGAACCTAAACAAATTAACAACTCAAAACATCCACTATGATCATTTTCTACAAGTGCTATAGGAACTTTCACAATAATAATGTTGTAGGACTAATACAGTAAATCTATCTAAAAATGGGAAATTGAAAGAAATGAATCTATTCTACCTAAATCTATTCCACCTCCCAAGTGGACCCCCTTGGTTGGCTTTAATTAACTATGAACACAACAAGTACTTCAAAATCTCTCTTCCATTAAAATCCTTCTTTGATTACATAAAAACTGAATAATTCATGAAGAATAGAAAAAGTAACTTCTGAATCTAAATCAGCATTATCTATTTTTTCCTTAGCTTACTAAGATGATCCAAATCCATTATATAGAGGATTGGATGCTTATTAAAAACATAACATAAAAAGTCTTGAACAAACATCACCAGAAAAGAAGGCAGAAGATCAACCATGACATTGTACATTTACTACCAAGCAACAGAATAACAATTTGCAAGAAATATAGCAAGTTGTATCCCCTATATTCTCTAGAACAACAACTCCTTTGCAGGGGTGGCTTATCCAACAGAACTAAACTATGCTTTCTTTTCCATGACCGGTCTCCATTATCCTCCTCCTTAAATGCAGTAATCAACACTCTTTGCATCGCTCCTCATTTTCCTGAAAAGTTAACAACATCCGGAACACATGCAAGATAAAATTCCTACTTTTACTCAAATATTAGAACATAGCTTAAAATAGTTATATGAAATACTGCATTCTATGTATGATATTAAGCAAAACATGTCATACACACTACCCATAGGTTTAGTAGGTTCTAGCTGTCTCTAGCATAAGTTCACAAGATATTTACTACAAATGTTTAGAAATGTTTTGTCAAAGCACAAAGAGTGTGTCCAAACTATGAAAACTATATCAAAATTGAGACATTAATATGCCTCATCATCTTCCCCCCACTATTCAAATGCTTGTCCTCAAGCATTATACTTCTTTTCCATAGCTCTAAAGTCACTGACTATGGTTCACCCTTTCTTCCCACTTCTGAACGTGTAGAAGAATCCTCTGGTGCGCTCCCTGTGTTCACCTCTGTGCTCCTCCACCAACAGGTCTAGTCTAGTAGCATCATTATCATAAAGAGGCCAAAGAAGCGTAGGAGGTTGAAATGATAAGGGCATCCATAGTTCCTTTCTGATTTGTCAGCCTAGTTGTATGTATTTGGTCACCCTATGAACAACTACCTCATAATTGATAGGGCTATGTGGTTCTTCCTTTTTGAAGGCTTCTGGCAGTCGGTTCCATTGGTTCCTAATCCTTGAAAAAGCTCTTTGTTGTGTAAAGTTTGGGAGTGTCTGGTAATCTCTGTAAACCTTTTCTCTTTCTGCAAACACTTTAGCCCTAACCTCTGGTTTTTGTTTACCATAAGTTAATCTGAACCAGTCTCTTAGAAGATCATCAGGCTTATGTGATTCAGCCTGTAGTGGCAAAGGTTCAGATTTCTCAAGATCTCTGTAGACATTTAACTGCTTGTCATAATTTGTCTCATTGTGCATCCAAGACATTAAAGCCCTAAGGTGAACATCTCCTATGTAAAGCAGAGGATTCCATTCTATTTCATGTGGAATTATGAAATTATGTAGATATAGTTCACACAACAAATTTTTTTGCCATGAGGGCAGAGTCTGATACACATTGTAAAAATCTTGAGTAGTTTTAAATTCACAGTCAATATTCTTTATTGTCATCATTAGTTGAAATAATAGAAAATGTTCCTTCAGACAAATGGAATACACCCTTGGTGGTGGTCTATAGGCCATAACTTGGTCAGCTAACTTTAAGGCCTTATTCATCTATTGTTTCTATTTCTCAAGCTGCTCCTTGAGGGATTCAATTTCCTCATCTTTATCAAATATTATTTTCTGCATTTGGTCTTGTTCTTGTTTCCACAAGGTCTTTTGAAAAATGAAGTGATTGTATAGACTAAATAATACAGATTGAATTGTAGACGAAGGGAATTTTTGGGCCATAGCTTTCTTCTTCTATTCCTTAGCAACTTGCTAGAAATAATGGGTGTACCAGGAGGATCTATAGGGTATGATAGAAACATTAGAGTATACAGGGACTGGTGGAGAAGTAGGTTGAACACTTTCAGGGGCATTTTATGTGACTATAGTAGGATTTGACTAACACATTTCTTGATCACCCTGTGACATTTCACTGTCAGGATCATTTTCATATGTTTCCACAATTTTGGGGTTCCAACTGTACAAGAGAGTCATTTGGAATATTCTCGACCAATGATTCTACACGAGGTTTTGACATTGAAACATTTAGGTTTTTAGGGGAAATTGAGGATACTTGACCTCGCATGCGAGGGCTTCGACGTACAGGAACCTCATTAACCTCTATTGCTTTGCGGGTCCATTTTGGTTTAGATGGTGTAGGAATAGTTGCTGTAGGAGTAGTTGTTGCATGAGTAGACCTTTTTCTCTTTGCCACTTGAACAAGAGGGTTTTGGGCTTCCCTTTTAAAATTAGGGCTCTCTTCATCAACCTTATGTTTGCCTTTGTCTATGGAAGAGCTAGGTATATCAACCTCTAAAATAGGCCCAACAAATTTATCAGTAGGGGGTAATGATGGTTCTTTCTCTATTTCAGCTGGATTCTGACTAGGCCCCGCAATCTCTTCCTCATTCCCTAAATTTTTTGGGACATGGTTGGCTTGAGGCTGCAAGGTTTTAAACTCAACAAATTCTGCCCATGATATAGGGGAGGAATCCCTAAGAGATATTTCAACTAAAATTTTAACTAGGGCATGATGAGAAATAGAATTTTCATTTCCTTTTTGAGTTTTTTCGGCACTAATACACAACATATTGTAAAGGAAATTGGGGATATTAACTTGAATGTTATGCCTTACACAACTAAGCAGCTTAAAATGATGAGTGTGTAGGTTTGAAAATCTACCTTCGTAGGTCAAATACTTGATGATATGGTTTGCCAATTCTGGATATGGCACTGGTAGAGAGAGTCTCTTACACCCTTGCTTTGAGATTTCCAGCAGAGGATCACTTGGCTGAGAAAACTGTGCCTGAGATGACCTGGTGTCATGTTCATTTAGATAATGCTCTCCTGTGACTTCTACTATCTTCTCCTCAATAGCAACCACTTTTAATCCCCATACTGTGGCTTCTCCTTCATCAAATGTCCTCATAAACTCAATTGCTACTTCTTCATTGAACTCTGCTAACTGCAGGAAGTAGCCAAGCCATCCACAAGCGTTAAACCTACGGATTGCTTCCACATCCGCTAGTAGAATACCATGGACAACTGGCTCATGTCTCTACAATTGTCCTCCCATCTTCAAAATGCCTAGTTTTAAATTTCTCTATTCTTACCACCCCAATAATTTTTACCCCCTTAACACTCTGCAAATACCTTCTTCTTAGAATTCAAATTGATCTTTCTAAGAAATGCCAATACCACATTCTCTTAACATGACTCCATTATGTTTGGCATGTAAAATAATGATGCTATTAATTATGAAGGACATCAAGGTTTTAACTGGAAGTGTTCTTGTATAAATCATAGTCCTTTTAAGTCATGTCAAACTCAAGAAATCTTTCCCAAAATTGAAATGAAAAGGTACGACAGATACAATAAAGATTTTAAAATTAAAAATAGACCGTAGCCAAAGTACAACATATAATGTGGACATGACTAGGGTGATGTGGAGATGACACTTAAAAATTAATACACTTTCCTTGCCCCTCATGAAATTTGGACAAGTGTACACACTTGAAAAAAAATTTCGCACAGGAATGGAAAACTGGCTTAAGGCTTATACGATACATTTAATGCAGTATTAGATATAATTATCGAAACCTATGTGCTAAAAATGAGTAAAGAGTAAAAATGTTGTACCTAAAAATTTTAGATCGTACATCCGCATGCAAGTTGATGAGTTGGTGAAGTCTGGTGACCATAGAAAAGGTGTCGACGACATGTTTTATTGAAAGCAGTTAAATAAAACATAATTTGTGGGTGACATGGAGTGTGAGTGGATGGGAGACAAAGAAATGAGATGAGTTGATAAGAAGAAAATGAAAAATGATTGAAAGAATGGACCTCATATGGAATGAGGTTTTATTATGGGTTCTCATTGAAGGCTTGTTATGGTATGGTTGCAGGAAGAAGGCTTGCACCCTCTGCTATAGGAACTGTGTCCGTAGGAGTTAGTAAATTTCTTGGTTGGAACTGCTGCAGGAATTCATCCTTGGTCTATGGTTTATGATAGAGGAATAATCAGTGGCCATTTACAAGCAGTTTGAACTAGACATGATCAATGGTTATCAACTGAACTACTCCATTTTTTAATACATATTGAATTTCGTAAGACCCTAGCCACCGATTCTATAATTTTCCTAGAATCTCCTTAAATCTAGAATCATATAAAAGAGCCCAATCTCCCACCTGGAAGTGTTTATTCCTGATATGTGCATCATGCCACTTCTTCTGTTGTTTTTGAATGATCTCTGTTCTTTCCAAAGTTATCTTTCTCATTTCATCTAGTGAGTTCAAGTGGAGAAGTCTCTCTTCTTGTGTTGCAGGAAGGTTGATGTTCAATTCTAGAGCAGTGCGCAATATTTTATGTTCAAATTCAATGGGCAACATTACTGCTTTGCTATACACAAGTTCAAATGGGGTGAATCAAGTTGTTGTCTTCCATGTAGTTTGGTAAGCCCAGACGCTTCAGTTAACCTACTGCTCCAATCCCTCCTATGTATTTGTACTATCTTGGTCAGAATGGCCTCAATTTTTTGTTGGTGACCTCTACTTGCCCATTTTCTTGAGGGTGATAAGGGCTAGATTTCTGGTGCCTTATGTTGTATTCTTTCATAAGTTCGGTGATCAAATTTGATGTGAACTAGGCTCCTTGATCTGTTGCAATTTCTCTGGGAACTCCATAGCATGTGAATATTTCTTCATATAAGAATTTAGCTACTTTCTCATCTCTTGCGTGTTTCATCGCCTTGACTTCTACCCATTTTGTTAAATAATCCGTACATACCAAGATGTAGGATTTTCCATTTGATGGTGGGTCAATTGGCCCTATGAAGTCCATACCCCACTTGTCAAAGGGTGTTGCAACAACTTGTGGATTGAGTGGCATCTCATCTGATCTGGTTGGCTGGCCCATTCTCTGGCATTTGTCAGATTTGGTTGTATAATTTGTTGCATCCTTATGTAATGTTGGCCAATAATATCCAGTTGTAAGTATCTTTAATGCTGTTTGTTTTCCTGCAAAATGGCCTCCACATGGTTCATCATGATAGACATGTAGTATGTCATATATTTCATCTTCCCTGACACATCTCCTCATGATTTGATCTGGTCTAGTATAGAAGAGATTGTTATCTATCCATGTATAATGAAAACTTTTCACTGCAAGGTTCTTCCTGTCTTTTTGGGAGAAGTGTGGGGGCATTTTATTTGCAGCAAGATAGTTTGCTATATCTACATACCATGGTGTATGGGTTTCTATTTGGAACAAATGCTCATCTGAAAATGTATCTTCAATTGGAGTTGGATCTTCATTAGCAAGTTGAAGTCTAGACAAATAGTCAACAACTACATTGGCCTTGCCTGGCTTATCAACAATGGTAATATCAAACTCCTGCAATAACAAGAGCCATCTTGCCAATCTGCCAGTTACAACAAGTTTGTTCATCAAGTACTTTATGGTTGAGTGGTCAGTATGAACAAAAATAGGATAGCCAGTTACATAGTGTCAGAATTTGTTGAATGCATATACTACTACTAAAAGTTCCTTCTCAGTTACTATGTAGTTTAGTTCAGGGCTATGGAGGCTTTTACTAATATAATAGATTGCATTTTCAAGGTTAGCAGGCTTTTTTCCTAGTACAACACCTACAACATAGTCTGATGCATTAGTATGGATATGAAATAGAATAGACCAATCTGGTCCCTTAAGAACTGGTGCTGTGGTGAGGAGTTTCTTAAGTTGCAGGAAGGATTCATTACATGCTAGTGTCCAAATGAATTCAACTTCTTTAGTCATTACTGTATACAAAGGACTAGCTATTTGACTAAATTTTTTAATGAAACACCTATAATAGCCAGCATGACCTAAAAAAGATCTTACATCCTTTGGTTTAGTAGGTGCGGGCAATGTTAGAATTACCTCTATCTTGGCTGGGTCTACTTGTATCCTTGTGGTTGATATAAAATGACCAAGCACCACCCCTTCCTACATAAGCATGAAACATTTCTCACTATTAAGTGATAGATTATGTTCTTTGCATCGGACAAGAACCTTTTCAAGATTCATTAAAGCCTCCTCAAAGGTCACTCCAAATGCTGTAAAATCATCCATATATATTTTCATACAGTCATGTGATATGTCAGCAAAAATACTAATTACAACTCTTTGAAATGTTGCTGGAGCATTACACAGGCCAAATGGCAACATAAAGTATGCAAAAGTACCCCATGGGCATGTAAATGTAGTCTTATCCTAATCCTCTGGAGCTATACTTATCTGATTATAACCACTTTATCCATCAAGAAAAAAAAATATTTCTTACCAGCCAGAGTATCTAGAACTTGATCAATAAATGGTAAAGGAAAATGATCCTTCTTCGTTGCCTTATTTAATTCTTTGTAATCTACACAAATCTTCCATTTCACTCCCTTTTTAGGTACTATAACTAGAGGTGAGACCCATCAACTATCAGATATAGGGTATATAAAACTAGCATCAAGCAATTTTTGTAGTTCAGTTT
This sequence comes from Chamaecyparis obtusa, assembly GCA_027943335.1. Lineage (NCBI taxonomy): Eukaryota > Viridiplantae > Streptophyta > Pinopsida > Cupressales > Cupressaceae > Chamaecyparis > Chamaecyparis obtusa. Next base: position 20,274 of record BSBK01007949.1, read on the forward strand.
TAACTATTTCCCTGAGTGCTGGATTAATCTGCCTCTAGGGTTGACGGAGTGGCAGGCACCCTTCATTGATATATATTCTATGAGTGCATAATGCGGTGCCTAACCCTTTCATATCTCCATAGTCCCATGCAAAAGCCTTTTCATGTTTTTGAAGAAGCTCTGTTAACTGTTTCAACAGTTTTGGAAGTAGTTTGTTATTGACATGGAGATATGACCTTTTGACAATTCAACAGTAGTTGTGAGATTAACTGTAATAGCTTCAAAGATGGGACTTGTATCTAGTTCACATGGTAAAAGCAGATGGATAATGTTTGGCTCCTTAGGCAGAAAACAATTCTCAATATATTCCTCATATGTAGTTAGTTCCAACACAGAGTTGTCAGATACATCCTTTTCTACCACACAAGTATTATTAAGTATACTCTGAATTATTGAATCCTCCTCCTAAAACTTTAGAAAAGACTGTTTATGTTAACATCATAAGCTATACTACAGATTTTAACCTTCTTCTCCATCCCCTAAATCTGGCCATACACGTGTGCTTAAATCTGGTTGGGGTTGTGCTGGAGGATACAAGAAAAATTTCTTTATTTCCTGTCCATCCGATATGGTCATATTCCCTGACCTACAAATTATATTTGCATCAGCTGTAGCTAACCATGGTCATCCTAAAATGACAGGGTAACCAACCAAGTTGACTTTTGGGGATAGAATCATAAAATCTGTAGGGTACTCTAGAGAATCTAGGGCTACTACTATGTCCTCTATCATCCCATCAGGAGTGACAGTAGAACTATCGGCAAGTTGAAAAATTGTTGGGGTAGCTCGTAATCCTTCTATGTTTAGCTTTTTCATAGTATCCTTGGTCATTATATTTATAGTAGCACCAAGATCAATCAAGGCATTTTTAACTGACTGACCATTTATAATTACATTCACAACTGGACTTCCCGAATCAGAATATTTAGGAATAACCAATTTCCCTAACATGATGTTAGCCAATTGTCCTATAACATGGACTGTGGTTGGGTCCTTTTTCTTCCTCCTAGGCTTTTTAAGACAAGCTTCTTTGATAGCTTTGCCATAAATAAGAACATCCTTAATAGCTTGGAACAAAGGAATCTGAACATGCATGTTCTTTAGCTGGTCAATGATGTCGAAGGATTGTTCCTCTGTTTGTGTAGGTTTACTTTGTATGAGCTTTTGTGGAAAAGGTGGTTCAACTATTGTTTGAGTTTGTGTTGAACTAGCTACATTGGTTGGGTCAACCATTTGCGACAGAGAAGTTGCTGGTGTTGATACTGCAGGAGGATCTGGTATTTTAGTTATAAGAGGTGGTTCAGGTGTTGGTAGGGTTGTACCAAATCTCAAATGTATATGTGTGACATTTAGAGCATAAGCAAGATACTGTTGAGCATCAGTAGCATACATTAGTTGCTGTGGCTGCTGGTTATTTGGATTTGGTTGAGGTTGTGTAGGCAATTGAGTCTATTTTTGAGGTCCAGAACTTGTAGGTGGTGGCATTAGTGCAGGTGTATTTGTTGGAGGTGGTAAAGGTGGGTATCCAGTATTGTTAGACCATTGCTGAGGTCCTCTCCATTGGTTTTTATACTACCAATTCCCTTGGGGTGGTTTCCATTGGTTTGGGAACTGTGGCCATTGAAGCTTTTGCAGAGGATACCATTGACTTTGTGGATTATTTTACCAAGCATTGTTCTAATTAGGTTGATTATATTATGGAGGACCTTGGACACTACGGTTTTGCCATTGATTACTATATGGATTTGAATTTTGTAAAGGGTCTTGAGGCATACCTTGATGTGGGGCCCATGGCCGATGTTGAGAAATGAAGAATACTTGCTCATCTTCTCCTTCTATCTTTAGGTACTCAGTGGGAAGATGTTGGTTTTCCACATTAGTGACCAATTTGCAGTGATAATCTTTCTTCTATTTCCGGCAGTGTGGACAGTACTCAGCTAATTGCTCCTCAGCCTCTACATGTTTCTTCTTAGTAGCCATTGTATCCAAATGCATGGCGATATCATTGATGATGTCTTTCTTGAAATCAAATAACAAATTTGAAATTTCCATCTTTGAAATACTAGAGCCACTTCCCTTGGCTGTTGTTGAGCGAAATCCCCTTCCTTTCTTTACTGCTGACCTAGAGTAGTTCTGGAAAATCTTTTGAAGGTCATCCCATGAAGATTAGGATATATCTCCTCCTCCCATCAGATCCAATGCTTCAAGATAGTTCTCATTTACTCCCCTGAGAGAAATCAGCTTCTGGGACTCCTCCTACAGGGTATGTTGTGGGTTCTTTTGCAAGTTGAATAGGAAGTGAGATATATAATCTTCTAATGTTTCATCTTCCCATTGTGACATTCTAAAAATGTCATCACCTTTTAAATCATTTCTCCTGCAATATTCATTATACTTGCTAAGAAACATGCGTCTCATATCATCCCAATTTTCTACTGCATTTTCCTCCAAGCCCATAAACCATTTTAAAGCTGACTCCTTTAGTGTGGTTGGGAATAATTTTAGCTTGTAACTATCATTATTATAGTCAAAGCTCTGACACAGGATATCAAATTCGAATAGGAAAGTATCAGGATCCTCTGTGACGAGACCATAAAACTTTGGTAAAGCTGATGCAGGCATATTTTTGAGATTGGGATTAGTGACGAGACTTGGTATTGGAAATGGAAATGTGGGAGCTGCCATAGCTAGAGGTATGGGATATTGAAACTATGGCTGGAAGTTGGTAATTATTGGGGAATTCTAGACAGCAGGCGGTTCTGAAATGGGGTTAGTATGGAAACTGGCCAATATTTCCTCAAATGGATGGAGGTCAAATGTTTTCTAGATGTCTTCTTCTACTGAAGATGAGGATGCAATAAACTCTGGGCTTGCGTTAAGAAATGACAGTTCAGGTTCTTCTAATTCTTCTTTTGGTTTTACAGGCTCCTTAGGAAGGAATCTACCATGGACATCTCTCCTTCTTCGATGCATGCAAGAAATTGGTGACTTGTTAATCAAGCCCACAACTTTGCAGTTCCTAGCTAACAAACTAATCTGAAAATAAATGACTCATGAAGGTTCCTAGCTTGACACCATCCCTAAAAACGGTGCCAAAAATGTATGGTTTCATAATAGATGAAGATAATCACACCATTGTCTCTCTTTCAAGGATAATATGTCTATTCTAAGGATTACCTATTCCATCATGAAATACACTTGAATTGTCAACCCAGGGATGTAGGACTTGAAATGGGTCAGCACAGTTTGTGCACTAAGTTCCTTTAGGAGTTATAACACCTATGCTGCAGGAAAGTAAAATGCATTGGAAGAATCTATACTACTGCTACAAAATAGTAAACACACTTTGGCTAACAATAGATAATTGTAGAAAGTTTAAAAATGAACCTAAAATAATTAACAACTTAGAACATCCACTATGATCATTTTCTGCAAGTGTTGCAGGAACTTTCATAGTAATAATGTTTTAGGACTAATACAGTAAATCTATATGAAAATAGGAAACTGCAAGAAATGAATCTATTCTACCTAAATCTATTCCACCTCCCAAGTGGGCCCCCTTGGTTGGCTTCAATTAACTATGAACACAACAACTACTTTAAAATATCTCTTCCATTAAAATCCTTCTTTGATTACATAAAAACTGAATAATTCATGAAGAATAGAAAAAGTAACTTCTGAATCTAAATCAACATTATCTATTTTTTCCTTATCTTACTAAGATTATCCAAATCCATTATATAGAGGATTGGATGCTTATTAAAAACATAACATAAAAAGTCTTGAACAAACATTTGCAGAAAAGAAGGCGGAAGATCAACCATGACATAGTACATTTACTACCAAGCAACAGAATAACAACTTGCAAGAAATATAGCAAGTTGTATCCCCTATATTCTCTGGAACAACAACTCCTTTGCAGGCATGGCTTATCCAACAGAACTGAACTGTGCTTTCTTTGCCATGACCGGTCTCCATGATCCTCCTCCTTAAATGCAGTAATCACTACTCCTCATTTTCCTAAAAAGTTAACAACATCTGGAACACATATGCAAGATAACATTCCTACTTTTACTCAGATATTAGAACATAGCTTAAAATAGTTATATGAAATACTGCATTCTATGTATGATATTAAGCAAAACATGTCATACACACTACCCATAGGTTTAGTAGGTTCTAGTTGTCTCTGGCATAAGTTCACAAGATATTTACTACAAATGTTTAGAAATGTTTTGTCAAAGCACAAAGAGTGTGTCCAAACTATGAAAACTATATCAAAATTGAGACATTAATATGCCTCATCAATAACTTATGCAAAATCCTTACACATCAGCTCTTGGAAAATATGAAGATTATCAAGAAAGATGAGACAAAGGCATTCAAGTTTGGTTCACTTCTGGTCCACATGTACATCTACATTGAGCACAAATTTCCTCGAATGCACCCTAGAGCATGGAAGGACAATGTACCTACTGGTATTCAAATCTCAGAAAGCTACTGAAGACAAGATAAAAATTGGGTAGATGGTGAACTATTTGCAATGACTAAAATTATTCAAAGGCAAATGAAGGAAAGGTACAAGATACTTGAGGAGATAGTTGAGAAATACAAAGACACAATCTATTTCATGGTTGAAACTAATTGTGTATGATTTGAGGCAGTTGAGCCTAGAAAGAAATGGTGCTACCATATGATGTATGAGGTCAGTTCCAAGGTTCTCACAATGCATGTTGAACATGTATTAGCAATTGAGATAGATACATCTATAGAAAGATGAGGAACTTACTTGGAGAAGTCAGCAAAAGTAAGACAAGAACATGACAAGGGAACAAGGAAAAGAAAAACTGAGAAAATAGTTGATGATATTACTGCAAAGGTAGGAATTACAAAGGAGCAGATGAGAGCAGTAAGGACAAACATGACAGAAGAATCCTCTAGCTTGGAAATTGAGGCACCTCCTCCTTCTGTAGCTGAATAGACAATAATTCCTACTCCTGAAATAATTGATTTATCAACTACACATGAGAAGATAACATAAGAGGTTACACTTGCGAGCACACTTAGGAGATCTACAAGATCTAATAAACCAAACAGACCTAAGAAACAAAAGGTAGACATAGAAATAAAGAAGAAAGAGGATAAAAATACTGAGAAGAAAGAAGAAAAAGAAGTACGGAAGAGGCCACAAGATCTGTGGAAGCTGAATATTCAGATGTTATAAAAGAGAGTGATAAGAAATGGAAATATAAAGACAGTAAATAGATACTATGAAAGGTATGATTTAGATAATCAAGTAGTAATTGAGGACACATTAATTGATTACTTATTAGTTTTCAAGAAGAATTTGTTAGAGATAGAAGGAAGTATCCCCAAGGACTTGTATAGAAAGTTGGAAATAAGAAAATAGTTAGCACAGTCTGAGGATGAGAATATAAGAAATAAGACTATTGAAGACATGTTACATGTAGTCTCCATACAAGAGAGGGAGAGAATCATTAAAGATTTGAAGCCTCTACTGAGAACAAAGGCCAAACTTGTGAAAATAATGGCAAGGAAGTATGATGAGGTTATAAAGGACACACAAAATGCATTAGAAAAAATTATTATGAGTGACATGCCTAAGAATACTTCACCTCCAAAGGTTACCAAGCCTACACCTTTAGGAATGGGAGAAAGCTCTAGGATAGCTGAAGTGAATGAGCAACCAAGAGAAGTTGACAAGCAACCAAACTTCTTCATTTCTAGTATGCCTATATCATTAGACGCTTTACTTAATGCAAATAACCCATTTCAAGATAATATGGACAATTATATGACAATAGAAGAAGAAGGACATAAAGAGGAAGAACATAAAGAATAAAAATGGGAAGAGAAAGAACAAGAGAAGGAGAAACAACAAAAGGAAAATTAGGAAGAAGAGACAACAGTAGAAGAAGAAGAGGTAAGAACTGAACTTAAACAAGAAATGGATACCTCCTCCACCCTATTGTTGGTAAGTATGGCCAAACCAATGAGCATAGATGTGGAAAGAATGGATGAGGATGAACTCATGAGGTTATCCTTCAAGGCATTTGCTAAGGCAAAGGAAAGATCAGAACAAAAGGGGGATAAAAAGGTAAAGGGGATTGCTAGGGCAATGGAGACAGTAAATAAAATACTCCCCACATGTCTTATTTTTCAAGGAAAGGATGATGCAAAGAATTTGAACTTGGCATTGGACATCTTTGATAGTAATTTTGATTCATTATTGAAGATTGCAAAGGATAAGGCTGAAAAGAGATTCTTAGAAAAGAAGTTGAAGTTTGTCAGTCCATCTCATGGGACTTGGGCATTCTGAAATCAACTACAATCAAAGCTAAAAGTTGTGTGGCACATGAAAGAAAAGTATACAAATATTGCATAAATCCCTGTAAACATATTAAAAATATTGAAGATATCATAGCCAAGGATAGGGCTACACTAGACAACTAGATGGATAGTTGTGAAACCTCTTCAAAAACTGTGGTGGATATGGACAAGCACACATCAATAATTTTGGATAAGATAAGTACTTTAAATATGGAGAAAGGAGAGTAGTGGAAAGATTTGGTTTGCTAAAGAGTTTAATCACTCCTAAGCTATCAATTATTGAAACTCATCTCACAGAGATGGAGAAGATAAAAGGGTCAATGAAAAATTTTGTACCCACTAAGCTAAAGGCAACATAGATTGCATCTTATGCACTGATTGAACTGATCTATGTTAGTGAGATTCTGATCAAGTCATGGGATAATGAAGTGAAGATCTTGGAAGACACTTTCCAAGGTATTCTGAATCTAGTGAGTAAGCACTAAGTCTTTTGTGCTTAAGATTTTAAAAATTTGAAGTTTTGTAAGCACATTTGCCATTGATGTCAAAGGGAGAGGAAGAGAAGAGAAAAATGCAAAAAAAGAGAATAAGAAGAAAGAAAAGAAATTTATAAATAAATAAAAAAGGAGAAGAAAAGAAGAAAGGATATGTATATAGAGAAGTACAGGGAAGATAGAGTTTTGACACTTAGTCATTTTTTGCTAAGTGTTGCCATCAATGCCAAAGGGAGAGATTGTTGGAAAGTGATGCTTTGGGAGCACTGTGGATCACTTAAGGGTTGTCATTTATGGAAACACTTATGCTGGAGTGATCACATGAAATGAGTATAGGTATTGGAGACACAGTCATGAAAATGACTAAGTATAGAATCAGAATAACAGTATTTTGCAGTACAGTTTTGGTCAGCAAAGATGGTATATGATGTATTATGGCTTGAGAAGTTATAGGAAGAAATTTTGGGATATGTATGACCTTCAATTAAGATCGCACATGTTTTGGTGTTGATATCAGGAAGATACAGTGATATGAAGGTATACAAAGATAGAGAATCAGTGAAACATGGTATGTGAATAGTGGTGATGATTGAGGGAAGATTAGATGGAATGGTAATGTGCTAAGTTAGATGAAAGTTGTATATTTTCGACACTTTGGTAATATAAGATTGCTGACTCTATATTTATCATGTGTGTAAATAATTTTTATGTTTCGTATTGTATTTGAGAGCTGACTCAATGGCAGAATTGATATAAGTATAGAGTGTTTTATGGAAGCGATAAGTGTGAAACTATGAGATAGAAATGGATGCAAATTTGGGATATCAATAAAGACAAATAATAGATGTGAGATCTGAGATTGACAGAGCTATAAGTGGAACTATCAAAGAATAGAAGATGCTTGTATTGTTCACTACTTGAAGAATAATTTTGTGATAGAGTTTTGATTGTAAGAGTTGTAAGCTCACCACCTTTAACAAGGTTTTTATATACCCCTAACAGGGTTTTGTATTCCTCTAACAAGGAAATATACTATGTAATACTCAAATCCTAATAGAGCTAGATCTCATAACAAGGATTCAATATTTTAGTGCATGGTTGTGGGTACCATCCCCACCGGGGTTTTCTCTTGGCCAAGGTTTCCTTGAAAACAAATCATGGTGTTATGAGTTATGTGTTGTGTATTTATATTATTTTCATTTTAGCATTGATATGGTTTATTTGCAATTGGTTGAAGTTTAATGTAAAGTGTTGTAATACTGATTCACCCCCCTCTTAGTATCACTTAATCCTAATAGTTTGACCATGTACCTTTTGTCAAGGTTATTGTAGCCCTTAACACTCCATGATATGGCTTTCATGGTGAGCCAAGAAGGGTAATGCCCTTCTCAAATCTAAGTTTCCTTTGATCGCTCACACTACCTACAATCTCAAGGAGGGTTTTATTAGACTTACTACCCCTCTTCCATTTCTCACCCAACTTCACTTTATCACTAATGGAAAAAGTTTTGCATATTGTTTGTTTCTCTAAGATATTTTTGATGCAAGAGAATCTTGGGTTCATGGAAATCATGTATCTCACTAGCTTGTTAGATGTTCTTAGTAACTACTTTGAAGTTCTCAATGGAGTGTTCCTATTTGTTCATTGATGAGCTCAGTTACTACTTGGTGTGATGTCTCTACTTAGTCGTACCTTTCACCATGGCTTTGTTATTTTCTATTATACTCGGTGGTTTTCTTCACTGAGTGGGTTCAGTGTGTTTTGTATTGCTCGGTGGCCTAGTTCACTAACGAGTTTTATTTTGGATCTTTTATCTAGGTCTACTTGTGTATTTAATTTTTTTCATGATTTAATAAAGGGATCACTAATTGGGAGGCATGTGGACCTAAATCTAGGTCATTTTTTTCTCCAATGCTTGATCTAGAAGATCCTAAAGATTATTTTGTTCAGTATAAATATATATAGTTCTGTTCTAGGTTTAGGAGGTGGAATTTTTTTTTAGAAAGGAACAAGAGAAGGATAGGAAGTTGGAGATCATGGATCTCACATGTGTGAGGATTATTCTATTTTGTAATTTATTTCTATTATATTGGTTGTAACCAGGAAGGCCTCACAACTTGACATGTATCAAGTTTGAATGAATTAATATATGATCTACATTCCTTCTCTCATTTTTTGTGTTATTGCTTTAGTGTTGTGATTTTTCAAGGTGTTCTATTAATTGGGTGAGCTTTTGGCCCCAACTATCTCACCCTCCTTGCGTCAGGTGGTATCAAAGCAAGGCTTGATCTAGGTTTGTGAATCTAGGTCTGGGATTGAGGTTCCTTCTTGTAAACCCTAGTTAGTTATTTGTTGTGGGGTAGTAGATTGTGATTTGAATTGTAATTGAAAAGGTTTTCAAGATGGTTCAAGGAAGGGGAGATGAAGATATAAGTTTAACTGATATGCTAAGACAATTGCCGCTAGATTGGAAGTTGTTGAGACAACCCAACATCGTGGAAGACATATTAATGATGTTAGTGATGATGAGTCTAAAGAAGTGTAGGAGATAGCTGCACATGCACCTATAATGGATCAAGGAGAAGAAATATTCCTACAATCATTGACAAGTTTGAAGGCCACACTAGAGTTTAACCCTCCTCAGTATGGTGGAAAGTTGGATTCAGATGAATTTATGGACTGGATGACTGAGATGGAGAAATATTTTTTAGAATGTGAACATGTATAGCTACTGCATTTACCATTCCTGTCCATGAATTCAAGAAAATATCATGTCTTAAAAGTATCCATATTTCCATTTTATGTTTTCACATATATATAGAACATATACATAAAAACCATAAGTTCATATGCTTGAAAATTATAAATTCATGTCTGTGTGCAATTAACTATTCTGAAAAGAGGATAAAAAGTACTAAGAAAGATGGCTATTTAGAAGCCCATCATTCCCCCTAACTGAACTCTTGCTGGTCCCCAACAATCATGAAATTTTGAATTCTGGCATGAACCCTTAAGTCACTAGCTGTTCTCTACCTAGACTCATCATTAACATAGTCAAAGTACCTGTGATTTACTCTGAGTCATTCCCATCGCTAGACTTCGATGACCATATCATAATATGTTGCAATTTCATTCATTGCTAGCAATGGTTGTAGGAAGAGTGGAGGCTAAAACCTCAATGGAAACCAGTAATTAAGGAGTGTTCTCCCCAGCATAATGTACCATGGAACTCTTCTTGTAGCAAGGGTTAAATTCTATGGAGAGTGAGGTTCCCTTGACTTTAGATCATGTGACATCCATATCCATCTTTTTCTGGAGGGACTAATTGTTGTTGCAGTATCATGCGAGGAATGTTGTTCCCAATCTGTGAAAGCTTGCTCTCTTACTGGATATATCTTATTAGCTCCACTTACATTCGCTGTTACAAAAAGCCAGTCTAAATATGTCTGCATGGAATACTGAACTTCAGGCCTCATCATCAAGGGAGTTGTCATCTCATTATTTATGTAAGGTGCATCTTGATGCTCCCTACTTATCTCGTTCTGCATCCAAGACATAACTGCCCTTAACTACACATCTCCTACATAAAGGAGTGAGTTCCACTCTGTATCATCAGGAACTGCCAAGTTATGCAAGTATAACTCACACAATAGATTTTTTCAGAGTCATTGGAGCAGAATGGAATGCATCATAAAATTCATGAGGAGTTAAGATAGAGGGACTAAGCCCTTCTATAATTCTTGTTAATTTGAAATTAACAAGTTGTCTTTAAGGAATAGTGCATACATCGGAGATGGTGATCTACATTCCATAAGCTTTGGAATTAATCCTGTAATTTGATCAATCCTCCTTTTCAACACCTCAATCTGATCTGATTTCTGCTCTATCTGAGAACCTTTCTCACTAATGAGTCATTTCAATTTTTCCTTTTCTAATTTCCATTGTGCCTTCTCCCACAACAACTATTGATACAAATTTATCCCTACAGCCAGGGGTGTAGAAAAATCTGGTGGTGGTAAGGGTTCCTAATTGAGAATATCCACCCAACTAGATGACAAGTGAGGAGTTTTTATTGTTTTCTTTGGTGCAGAGGATTCTCCGTTCCACAAAACAATAGTTTTCACTACATTACTTTCCTCACTAGCATCAGCTTCTACCTTAGCTAGCATTTCTAACCCATCCTGTTTACTTTGCTCGGGAACTTCTTCAATAATATCCCTTCCAAATTCTAGGGTTTCTTTAGAATCCATATAATTATCTAGCCCAACAGAGTTATTCACAAATTCCTCTGCCGCCTCAGAATCCTCATCACTGTCAATAAGTATGTAGTTAACACCAAGGTTAACTTCTATTTGTGGACTCTAGTTATTGAATGAAGTGTCACTGGCTGCATTTTGATGAAACATTTCCTTCGAAGAGGACTTCTCTACAGATTCTGAGGACTTTAGGTTAACAACAGGAATAGGAGCCTCGGTATCCTTTTCAAAAAGCCTTTGACTTCTCCTCCTAGGGGTGCAGATGAGATCAAAGGACTCTTATGTTTCCTCTTGCTAGTGGTTACTTCCTCTATAGCTACTTCAGGAGGATTTTTTGAATTTTCTTCCCTAGGAGAATGTAAGGTTTCTTCAACATTGTCAGTATTACTACTAGGTTGCTGCTCTTCTATTTCTTCTTCTATCTCCTTTGTTTTACCCTTGTCCCTCCTAGATGTAGACCTTGTCCTTATGGACAGTGGTATTTTAGGGATACTAGTAGTTTCCTTACTTTTATTTTTCTTCCTCTTAGAAGTGGAGGCACCATCATTGTAAGTTCTTTTCCTAGGTGACCTAGAAATGGAAGGGGAAGCTTCAGGAACATTTTCAATCCTTTGGACAATTTTACAAACCCCAGTGGATGTTTGTTCTCTCCACCCAACATCCCGACCTCTAGGGTTGATCGCCCTAGGTTCTACCTCATTTATTTGCAAGAATTCTTCCCATGTCCCAACCATTTGTCTATTTAATTCTCTTTCTACAATTAGTTTTATCAAAAAATGATGTGAAATAGACTGGTGGCTTCCTGACTAGACTAATAAAGCTTGCCTTTTCACAATGTTAAATAGGAAGCTGGGAAGATTTACCGATTTGTTGTCGTGCCGAAGATGACTCAAAATTTTGAAATGTAGAGCATGCAAATACTTATAGCGTCCCTCACAGGTAAAGTACTAGATAATGAATGCAATTGGTTGAATGAATTCTAGAGGTAAAGATAGTCGCTAGGTACCTTGCTTCCTATTGATGTCTAATTGGGGGTCACCATGCAGAGTAAAATGAGCCCTCGCCGATCACAGGTCGAAGTCTTTCACCCATTGCTCACCTTCTTGTGGAAAACCAGTCACTTCAGCTACTACATCCTCTGTAAATTCAATCTTTAAGCCCTTGACCTTTGCAAATCCATCCTTCAAGGTGGATAGAAATTATAGAGTAACTTCTTCATCAAACCCCTTAAGACTTAAGCAATAATCCAACAACCCTCTCCTAAACATTTCACAACTGGAGGTGTCACTTAACAAAACCTTGTGATCCATTGGCTCATGCCGTTGAAGGTCACCTCCCATTGTTACACTCAAATTTTTTTGAATTTTGTAGAACTTGATAATTTCACAGACATCAACAATGGTAAATCACAAAATTCAAAGTATTATGGCACAGGATGTTGCAGTCGAAAAAGGTGGTGTACCAATTGCAACTTGCTTCTGTAATACCCCAAAAATGGGCTATAAGTTCATTAATCTCCTATATCAACAATTTGAATGAAATCGACATCAAAGTCCTAATCTAAGGCACATCTGCACATCATCGAATCTAATTGATTATCTTACATTCTGCATCAAGGAATATTCCTAGCAATATTCTTAATTATCTTAATTATCTCTAATTTAATGATTATTTGGCAATAAATCACATTTATCCTAAAGTTTGATTGATTGAATATTTTCATATTTAATTAATTAGATTTAATATCTTGCCACTTAATTATGTAATTAAATTTAATTCTATCTATTATTAATTATATTATTTAATTTTGACAATAAATCCAATATCCTATGAATAATTGATTAAATTCTTATTTAATTAATTAAAGCAAGTTGTCATTATTTAATAATATAGTTTTTAATAAAAGTTTGATAAAATAGTTAATTAACCCATAAATTAATTATTTTATTTCAAAAATAGTTAAGTTGAGCATAAATCACTTTATTTATTTATTAAATCATAATTATCCATGTGCACATTCAAGGACCAGTTTAACTCAAATTGGAAAATCAATGCAAGTTGTTAGCTTTTTGAAACTCAACATCTTTTTGAGTTTTAAAATTGATCTAAACTTCTAATTCGAGTTGAACTGTGCTTTTGCATGATTTTTGTGACTTAATTATCTTTATTTAAAAGTAACTCAAAAATCAACCTGAGTTATTTGAGTGATTTATGGCTTTTTCTCATGCACCTCCAAAGCCTTAGATTTCTATAAAAATAAGGCTCATCTCTTCATAATTCATCTCATAATTTTGCAAGCTTACTTTGCCAAAGTCGTCTACGAATTGCACAACTATTTTGAAGAATTGGAATTTGGAGAATCAAAGCTTATTGCGAATCAAGGCTATTGTGAGATCAATTTGTTTGTTTTACATTCATTTAGATTCTTTTTCATATCATTGTTATATCATTTTAGCATATCAATTTCCATACTAGCATAGATTCATATCAGTTTTTCATTATTATTGCATAGAAAATACCAAAAAAATAGCTTGATTGCATTCAATTCATATCTAGATCAATTGCATTCAAATCTTTCATTTAGGTGTCATCTAGGTCATTGATCTCGATAACAATCTGAGAACATTAATATCGCACCTACTAGAAGGCAGTAAATCGCTTGGTTAAATTAGGTTTCAATTTTGCACGATTTTAATTTTTGCTAACCTCTAATGTTTTACTGAAGTGTTGTGTCTATAGATCAGGTACAATTTTCACACACACATTTCTGGCACCCACCGTGGGGCAATCCACCTTTGCATGCTGGTTTTGATTTTTTTTAGGAGCTAAAACCTCAAAGTTTCAAAGATTTAATTTTATCTCCTAAACAGCTTGGATTTTTGGTCTAAAATTGTTTTTTTAAGTTTGTGACATATTAGGGAAGCTACAATAAAAAATTTAGAATTTTTTGAGATCTTTTGAATTTTTAATAATTTTTTCTTGAAATTTCAAAAACAATTAATATCTAACGCAAATCAGCATATTTTTTAGAAATTTTTATATTTTCTGAAATCTTTTTAAATTCTACAGGGGGTCCATTCTTTGTGTTTTAAATTTGGACATGATATCATAGCTCAAATAGTCAATTTACAAAAACTAGTCTATTTTGATAAAATGGGTCTCTAGGGCACAAATGAAGAGATTTTTCTAAAATTTTTGCATTTTTGGAAAGCTCTCTATTTTTTAGTAGGGGTCTTTATTCTGAATTTCTATTTTTGTGGCCAAAATCATATCAAAAAAATTAGATCTTGTTGACTAGGTCAAATGCAGTGCAAAAAAAATTAAAATTTTGTGATGGGTATGCACTTATTTTTCATATGATTCAATGCATGATATAAGTTGTCATTTGGATTAATTTCTAGTTATTATTACTGATAACAATTGATTTTTAGAGCTAACCCTATGGTTTTCATAAGTTGAATATATTTTGCATATCTTGTTTGCTTGTTTGCTTGTTGGAGAGTTCGTCACTTGCTTGCATGGAAAAGCTCAACAAGAATTGCTAAAAATCAAGTAAAATCTACTAAGCGCGTTGCAAGAATCCTAGGTATTCTCCTTCATCTAATGAAATTTTGATTTGGGACTTAAAATAAATCTCTCGTGTGTCTAGCTTGGGTGATTCTTTTCATGCTTTTGCTTTACACACTTGCATAATTGATACTAGGTTATGACCCCTTAAGGATTCATTAAGTAGTCTTAGATACTTGTGATTGATCTTGATTGCTATCTTGGGTTATTGGACTCGCTAATCCACCGGCCCCTCATTTCTGCCCCGTGGTTGCAATCTCAGGGCCATAAAGGGGAGGGGTCAACAGGACAGAAGCGTTAAGTGTTCCACTTGGCAACCCTTTTGTGCTTTTAGGAACTCACTTGTTTTCTAAGTTGGGGACTCATTTTTAGCTTGTGTGAGGTGTTAAGTGTTCCACCTTGTGGACTCATCTCATATTCGCTTTAAGCGTTAAGTGTTCCTTTTTCTACTTTTTGGGTACTTTTGGTAGATTTGCTTTCAAGAATATATCTGTGCTCACATAGTAATTAGGCCCTATGAACACTATTCATGATTCTTGAGAGATTGGATTCTTAGAGAAATCTTTCTTCATGACAAAATCCTTGTAGGTAGGGAGGATACTTAGTGTGTTTCACATTCAACTTGGTTAGTGTGTCTTCTCTTATTGATCGATACATTCTCTCCCAGGAGAGGTTGATAGATCACGTGGGGTTGACATCATGAGCTTTGGTGAATAAAAATTGGTTAGTGCACCTTCTCTTATTGATTGATACATTCTCTCCCCAGAGAGGTTGATAGATCACATGGAGTTGGCATCATAGACCTTGGTGAAGCAAAATTTTGTCTAAGCATGTCGGATTAATCTGCTTGCTTTGTTTGGGTTAACAGTGAAAAGGTGTCAAAAACCTTAGATCTGGAGCTAAGTCCCCTTGTGGTATACTATTGTGAGTCATCTTTAGAGAGGGTTAACTTTAGTGGACAATCCCTTCATAGGGCAAACTGCGTTGACGGAACCTCAAGCGGTCATAGCCATTTTCACCGTGGTAGTGACAGCCACTATATAAATATCCTTGTGGAAGAAATCTCCACGGGTATGGTTCATTGTTGGGTTGTCAGATCTCCCTAGCAGCTCCTGAAGATTAAGTTCTCAGACTGTGTCAAAACCCTGGTGCACTGAGATTGGAGTTCACCCCTTTGGATCATAAAAGTTGCAAAGTCAAACCATTACTAAAAACCCTAGTGAGGCCAAATTTTCATTTTATAGGGTATATGTGCATTATTGCAAAATATTTTTGGAACATACACAATTAGCGCTTCTAAGGATTAGAACGAATAAGTCACTTGATTGTTCATGCACAAGGTTGCTTTTGCCCTTGTTCATTATTTTCAGACATGCTTGAAATCACTTGCTTGCTATTTTGCATGCTTGTTTATCTATCTGGTTATTGAAAACAGACAAATCTGTTACAATCTTCAAATCTGGACATTGAAATTTGCAAACAATTCAAATCTGAAAAATCAAAATTTGCAAAATCTGAAGTAAAATCCTTTTCTGGAGTCAAAAGTCATCTCAGGAAGTCAGAAAGTCATACGAGTTTCTATCAAGTGTCATTTCATTGCAACCCATCTGTCGTATGATAGCAAACCCAGTGTCGTACGAGTTTTCATGTTAGTAAATCTTCAAAGTCAAAATCTTGCAACTATCGTATGATATTGTCAACTGTCATTTCATAGCCTACCCACTGTCGTATAGAGTGTCATTTGGGAAATTTTTGAAATTTGTCAGGATTGCCAAATATTTAGCTTTTTCACCCTAATTTTAGAAGCTGTCGAACAAATCACTGTGTCAGGAATAGAGCAGTAGCTATTAAGAATCAGTATACATATCTCAAAGAATCAGTACACAAGAGGAAGAAGCTCTAATCATTGCTATGATGAAGCAGCTGCAAGCTATGCAAGTTGAACTTAACAATCTTAAAAAAGAAAAGGAACCTAAAGAGTTCTCCATGGAATCTCTATACTCTTTTCCATTTGATAAAGACTTGTACATGTCACCATGCCCCCGAAAAGAATTTGAGCAATGTGACAACCCTTATGATACCTCTTCCACAGAGAGTGACACATCAAGCTTTGGAGATTATGATGACTATGATGACAGACAATGTAATGATACCTATGACACCTTTGTTCCTAAGAGTCCTCCTTGTCGTGTGTTCCTACTTACTACAAATGGGCCATCACATTGGATAGATTGTGATGGTGATCCATATGATTATGATTTTGAAAGAGACTTTGATGGCTTTTTTGGACAATATCTAGATGATACATCTACTTCTATTAAGGAATATAAAATGTACCGTGCTAGCTTGAAACGTCAGTACTATAAGGATCTCTCCTTTAAGAACTCTCAGGCTGAAAATAAAGATTACACTCTCAAGAAAGGTCATGTTAATGTTGAACCTTTGTCTTGTGATGGTTCCCTTCCATCCCCTACTTCCTCCAATACCCATACATTTCCTAAAGCTTCCGAGTCTTGCAAATCTTTCACAGAACTTTCATCCAATACAAGCCCTGATACTTTTCATGCGGTTCCCTATAGTTATCCTCTAGGGCTACCTCTTAAAGAAACTCAAGCTAACCTTCACTTGGCTACAAATACTTTCAATAATGATAAACCTAAAGAGCTTAAGCCTTCATATGCTATAATTCCTACTTCAGCTAGTCCTCCACCATCTCTTCCAAAGTCATCCATACAATCCCAACATGCTTCATTGTCCTTAGAAGTGGCTCCATGTTAAGAGGACTCTAAAAATGATGAAGAAAAGAACATAAAGAAATATCAAGATCAAGAACCCTCCATGTTGTCCACTCCTTTTCCCGATGTCTCTTATCTGCTTTAGGGTTCTTTTGATCTTGCACACCCTTTTTCATGCATTCCACCATATCTTAAGTCTTCTCCTAAGCAAGATCAGGCTACTACTTACACTGTTGAGCTTATTGACAATCAAAATAACCTTACTACACTTCCAATTTCCAAAGATGATACTTCCATTAAGGTTATTGAAAATGGTGTTGTTACTTCCGATGTTAAGCCTATTGAAAATCAAGAGAAAAATTATGCACTTATGCTATCCAAAGATCCTTGTCAAGATCAAAGTCTTCCATCTTCTTATTCTACCACTCCATGTTTGCTTCCACTTTCTACTCTTCCTAAGTCTTTACAAGCTTTGAAAAATCCTATCAAAGAAGGTGCTCATATTCAAGATGTTCATGATCCTATTGAAAATCCTAATGCTTCCTCTAAAGATGTTGATATCCTTGGTTGCCATATAGATGTTGATGAACTTATTGATTATCCTTTTGCATCTTCCACTTCCATCCTTGGACCTCTTCCACCACTACTAAGGGCTTCACATCTATCTTCCATCTTGGGTCCTTATGTCCCTTCACTTTCCCCTCCTAACTCTCCTAATTTGCCATCCATCTTGGGTCCTTACATCCCTCCATCTCCCATCTTTCCTCAAGATCAACATAGATGCATACCCTTGAATCCTTTTTATCCCCCACCCATCTAAACCATTCATATCCTCCTTCCACAAGTTCCAAGTCTTTTGGAAGTAACTTGAATGTTCAATATAAGAAAAAGAAGCAATACAAGAATCCATCAAAAAAGGATCACCATGTCTCCTCTAAACGACATGGATGCATAAAGTCAAAAGAGATATCTAGGATGAAAACTACAAGACAAGTATGGGTTCCAAAATCCATCATTAAAGATATTCTCTCCAAATTACCAAAAAGAAATGAAAAGCCTACAACTATATAGATTCCAAAGTCTCTCTTGAAAGAGTCTGGTGTTGAGCAAAAAGTGAAATTGACATTCAAGCTTCCAAAGGCTTCCACTTCATCTCCCTCCAAAAATATTCTTCCATTCCATGTGCCTAAACCACAACCTCTACTATCCATTCACCATATTCCTTCACGTATTCCTTCATTCATGATTCCTCCATCCTCTCACCACCCTTCAAGGTATGTGTTGACATTGATCTTTCCTTCCTTTCCACCTACCCTTTTACAATCCTTCCATGCATTATCCTTCTACCTTCTATCATTTTTCTTCATTTTCCTATTCCTCTTATCTTCCAACCTCACTCGCTTTACATAAAACCTTATCCTCCATTTTTCTCTTCCATCTCCCTTTCCCTATTAGCATCTTTGAGCATATCATTTGAATCCTTGGTATATCATGATTTATCCTTTCAAGGAGCACTATCTAAAAAGCTTGCCTTCTTCCAAAAAAATCAAAAAATAAAATAAAAATAAAAAAAATTGAAAATGTGCCTTGGTGAAAACCTGGAAACAGGCACCTTGGTAGCAAAAGTAAAGAGAAATAAATTCATCCTATGGTGAAAACCACTTCCTTGTGGTGCCTTGGATAAGTACCATGATGAAAACCTGGCAATCAGGTATCATGCGTAGTTCTTCTACATATTTCATCCATTCCATCTTCTCTCTTTGATCTTGACAATATTGATCTATACACGAACATTTGGCTATTTTGTGAGCTATCTTACGATGATCTTGCTTTCATTCCCTTCCTGTTTAGCCTTCATATTTATTTTCCTCCATTCATTCTAGTCTTTCGCTATCATTTTCCCTTTGGTCTTGATCTAACAAAAAAGAGAGAGTGAAACACGGTGCTATGAAGTCTCTTGACATGTCTACTCCTTTGGATTGCATCCTTTCCTTCTTTGGCATTACGCTTTTGTGACTTATCCTATGCTAGCCTTTCATTGCTTGTCCAAATGCACTTTACATGAAAATTTTTCCCTAGCTTGGGTATTCTTGAGGAGTTTTTCCCTTGAAGATTTCTTCCCTTCATTTTCCTTCATTCTCTTATCTTCCATCTCATCCACCAACATGCTAATGCCTCTTGTTCTCCACCTTGCTAGACATTGGGACTGCATGATATGATCTTGCTTGGGAGTTTGCAATGGAAAAAGATGCTATCAAGTATACCAAGTATCAGAACAAGTATCAGAACAAGTATTAGAACTAGTATCAGAACAAGTATCAAAACCAGTATCAGAACAAGTATCAAAACTAGTATCAGAACAAGTATCAGATTACCCACTGGGGCTACACCTTTTGCTTTAGTTTATGGGTCTGAATTGGTATTGCCTATTGAGGTTGAAATCCCATCACTAAGAATCAGAATGCATGGTCTAGTAATTGATGATGACTACAGAGTGTCTAGGTTGCAAGAACTTGAACTACTAGATGAATGCAGACAAGCAGCGTATGATCATCTCAGAGTATATCAGAAGAGAATGTCTAGAGGCTACAACAAGAAAGTCAGACACAAAATTTTTTAGGTTGGCGATCTAGTTTTGAGAGAAAATCCTACAAATCAATCCCATCGAGAATGCAAGGGAAAGTTCAAACCCAACTGGTTGAGTCCCTTTGTCATCACTGCTACTTTTGGCTCTGGTGCCTATCAACTCTCAACGACTGAAGGAGAACAGCTCTGAGAACCAATCAATGTTCTCCATCTGAAGAAATTCTATGCCTAAGGCATTCAGTCTATGGTAAAATGTCTTGAAAAAATTATAAAAATCAGAAAAAGTCCTAAAAAAAATGAACATCTTGGTGAAAACCTAGCAATAGGCACCTTGATGATTCACAAAAAAAATAAAAAAAATATCAAAAATTCAAAAAAATATAAAAATTATAAAAAATGCAAAAAAAAAAAAAAATTGAAAAAAATTTGAAAAATACAAAAAAATGAGAAAAGGAAAAAAGTGCCTTGCTGAAAACCTGGAAACAGGCGCCTTGGTAGGAAAAATAGAATCTCTGCCAAGATGGTGAAAACCTGGCAAACGGGTGCCACTTGTTTCAAAATGCTCCATCTATCAGTGCAATCTTGGTCTTTCCCAGCTTTCAGTTTTGCTTTTGTTTGTACATATCTCCCAGTTTGTTTCTGCATTTCCAGTTTTCAATAAGTCGGTCTGTACACCAATTAGCTCAAGCGTCTGTATCCTATCAATGTTCAAACTTGGGGGAAATCAATGTCATATCCTATGGTCTCCCATGTATCTGAGATGTATCATATCTAGTCAGAGTCCTTTGAAGCTTCATGTGAGTCAGTCAGTCTGTTTTGTCTCCAGAAAGGATTTTGCATCTATAACAATGCAATCAAACATCAAACTGAAAACAATCTATGCTTTTTACATGCTTTTATCTCCTTGTATGCTTACTGATTCGCATTGAGATTTTTGCATATTGTGTCCCTTCGAGCTCTTCGATGATGTCCTTTATAGGATTTAGAGAGTGATGACTGGGGGCATAATCTTTTCTTTGTCTTCTGCTTGTATGTGAAAATCTAACAACTTTGGAAATTCTGGATTGAAATGGTGTCCAACTATAAGAGCCTCTATCTCGAATTGGATGGCATGCGTACCTCGACCATTGATACCCAAACAATTCAAGGAAGTTTGATATAACTATTGTCTTTTTGAGTAAGTTCTTTCTCCTACTGTGGAACGCGATCTTGCCTAAGGATGTGAACGATAAAGGGTCACTACGGGTAATTCACATTGGATTTAGAATGATCTCTTGACTGTTTGATGTGTTTGCAATGCAAGGCGTATTCAGGTCATCACGATGTTTATGTTTTGATGCTTATACAAATTGCTATATCAAAATGGACATGATATTCAAGTCATCTTGGCATTTGTGCCTTGGTGCTTATATCTAATTTGACATTTCGAAAACAAAAGCAATATTCATATGTCCATGGTTGCCTAGCTAGTGGGTGTTGTATTGATTCTTGTGCATACAAATCGATATTCATATGTCTATGGTTTCATAGCTAGTGGGCATTGTATTGATTTATCCGATTACCTAAAAGTTCAATGATGATAACAAATCGACATATGATCAGTGAGTAGGTCTTAGGTCTTAGGTTGCATTTCATTTGCATGTCTCTTTGCATTTTGCATGTTTGCATGATCTCACAATGGCTAAACGAACTTCAATGCTTAAACGATTCTTCAAATTGCATCTTCAAATCTAACAAGAGCTGAATCTTACACGAAGGTTCCTCCAACGAAACAGCAAGTAGAATCCTTTTTCAGGATCAAAATCAAAATCTGAGATTGTTTATATTATTAACTACTTGCATAATCAACCTTCAATCATAGTAGAAATCTAGTATTCAACTTAACTAATTATCTTACATCAAATTATCAAAATTTCAACTTGGTCAACTATGGTCAACTCATGGTTTAACCTAGTCAAACTTGGTCGTCTAGACCTCTAAATGATGCAGAATGCATTCTTAAACGTGTATAACCACTTCTCAAATCAATTAGCATGCTTCTGAACTATCAACGCTGACTTTTTCTTGTTAGATTTCAATTTTAATCCTAAAGGGGGCATGGTATTGCACATCATTCAAAGTCTGTAATCAAATTTGAAATCATATCTTTATGGAAATCATATATTCCTCAGTAATCAAGACAACAACCATGTCTAGTTATTGATTCATCAAAAGTCCTCATCTCTTGGGGCAAATCTATCATCACTTGGGGCATATCAGATTCATCGATTCATATCAATCTGGTATCCTCCTAATCTTGTAATCTGTATCAATTTTTGCAACCATCGAATCATAGTGTTCTGTCCTTGGTTCTTCAACAACTGAAGGATTCAGATGTGATACCTGCTAGTTCTACTAAGACAATCGAGTCTAGAACTGGTCACTCACTTCTTTGCAATCATAAGGTTTGGAATTAGGTGTTTTGACACTCTTTCGCAATCATCGATTCATCGCTGCTATAGTGAACATTATCTTTGGTCATTCAGGACCTATTATCTTCATATCAAATCAATATCAATCAGCTTTTGTCTCATATCAATTATCAATTTCGAATCAATTTCATATCTCTATCAAACATAGACTGTCTTTGAACCACTGCGCTTCGCACAGTAATTCAAAGAGGGGCAAAATGTAATACCCCAAATATGGGCTATAAGTTCATTAATCTCCTATATCAACAATTTGAATGAAATCGACATCAAAGTCCTAATCTAAGGCACATCTGCACATCATCGAATCTAATTGATTATCTTACATTCTGCATCGAGGAATATTCCTAGCAATATTCTTAATTATCTTAATTATCTCCAATTTAATGATTATTTGGCAATAAATCACATTGATCCTAAAGTTTGATTAATTGAATATTTTCATATTTAATTAATTAGATTTAATATCTTGCCACTTAATTATGTAATTAAATTTAATTCTATCTATTATTAATTGTATTATTTAATTTTGACAATAAATCCAATATCCTATGAATAATTGATTAAATTCTTATTTAATTAATTAAAGCAAGTTGTCATTATTTAATAATATAGTTTTTAATAAAAGTTTGATAAAATAGTTAATTAACCCATAAATTAATTATTTTATTTCAAAAATTAGTTAAGTTGAGCATAAATCACTTTATTTATTTATTAAATCATAATTATCCATGTGCACATTCAAGGACTAGTTAAACTCAAATTGGAAAATCAATGCAAGTTGTTAGCTTTTTGAAACTCAACATCTTTTTGAGTTTTAAAATTGATCTAAACTTCTAATTCGAGTTGAACTGTGATTTTGCATGATTTTTGTGACTTAATTATCTTTATTTAAAAATAACTCAAAAATCAACCTGAGTTATTTGAGTGATTTATGGCTTTTTCTCATGCACCTCCAAAGCCTTGGATTTCTATAAAAACAAGGCTCATCTCTTCATAATTCATCTCATAATTTTGCAAGCTTACTTTGCCAAAGTCGTCTACGAATTGCACAACTATTTTGAAGAATTGGAATTTGGAGAATCAAAGCTTATTGCGAATCAAAGCTATTGTGAGATCAATTTGTTTGTTTTACATTCATTTAGATTCTTTTTCATATCATTGTTAGATCATTTTAGCATATCAATTTCCATACTAGCATAGATTCATATTAGTTTTTCATTATTATTGCATAGAAAATACCAAAAAAATAGCTTAATTGCATTCAATTCATATCTAGATCAATTGCATTCAAATCTTTCATTTAGGTGTCGTCTAGGTCACTGATCTCGATAACAATCTGAGAACATTAATATCGCACCTACTAGAAGGCAGTAAATCGCTTGGTTAAATTAGATTTCAATTTTGCATGATTTTGATTTTTGCTAACCTCTAATGTTTTACTGAAGTGTTGTGTCTACAGATTAGGTACAATTTTCACACACACAACTTCATGAAATTAAAGATTTTTGCATGAAATCTAATGATATATTTCTTGCATAACATCTCATAATAGCTTGCTTGTGCCAAGGGTTTCCACCCTGAACACATTGCGACATATCATTAGGAATTAACTTTAGCTTTTAATATCTGTAATTTCACTTCAGATGTGATGATGCAATCAGAGACGGACAAATCAACAAGACATGATGTAGACATCTCATAAAGACAAGAAACTTCAATTTTTACATGCTAATTTGAAATTTTAAAAATAGAATATTCCCCCCCAACTAAGTAATGGCATGGGTCCCACCAAGCTAGGCTATGCAAGAGTAGATAATTAAAATGACACAAAATCCTAAAAATTAATGAATAAAATAAAATATGTATGAGTTTATGTGGCACGAACCTAGAAGCATTGCAAGAAGAGTGTTATGAAAGATTACATCTGCATTGATGAAGTGATGGGATGGTATGGATGGGTGGAAAAGAGAGAAGGTGAAATGAAATTTATTATGGAGAAATAATTCCACAAAATGTGAAATGTTTATTATGGTTTTCTTGAATGGAATCAAGAATCGACAGAAGGCTGGGTTGAAGACCCAGATTCTTCTGCTGTAGGAACGCTTGTGTCATCGTTGCTCTAGAACTACTTCAGGAACTCATCACGACTAACAGGCTTGTTGTAGAGTTTTAGGTGATGTTCATTTACCGACAACTTGAATCGCACATGATCGATAGTTGAAAGCTAAACTGCTCCATTGTCAAATACTGATATTATCTCATAGGGCCCAAGCCATCTAGTGTGAAATTTCTTGGGCGTGTGTTGGTATCTTGAATCATACAGCAGTGCACAATCGCCCACATAAATTATTTTATCATAGATGAACTTGTCATGCCATCTTTTCCTTTGTTGTTGTATCAACTCTGTATTGTGGAGGGCAGACTTCCTGTACTCATCCAATCCATTTAATTGTAGAAATCGGTCTTCTTGTGCTTTGGTGAGATCAATATCCAAATCCAAGGCTGTTCGGAGTGTTTTATGCTGAAACTCAATAGGCATTAAGGCTGATTTTCCATACACCAACTCAAAAGGAGTAAACCCTATGGTGGTTTTCCATGTTGTGCGGTAGGCCCATATGGCTTCAAGAATATGGGTATCCCAGTCCTTTTTATGAATAGCTATTGTATTTGTCAAAATAGATTATATCTCCTAGTTTGTGATTTTAGTCTGACCATTGGCCCGAGGATGATAGGGTGAAGATTTTCCATGGTGCACCATATATTCCTCCATCAACTCTGTGATAAGATTGGAGGTGAACTGTGCTCCCTAATTTGTGACTATTTCCCTTGGTACTCCAAATTTGGTGAATATGCATTCATAGAGGAACTTAGCAACTTTGTGATCTCTGGCATGCCTTATAGCTTTGGCTTCAACCCATTTGGTGGCATAGTCGATACACACTAAGATGTATGACTTCCCATGAGAAGAGGGTTCAATGGGTCCAACAAAGTCAATACCCCACTTGTCAAATGGCATGACAACTACCTAAGGCTACATGGGCATTTCATCAAATTTTGTGGGACGCCCCATATGCCGACATCTATCATAATGCCTAGTATGCTTTGCCACATCTTTATGTAAAGTAGGCCAGTAGTATCCAATTGTCAAAATTTTATAGGCAGTCTACTTTGCTACAAAATGGTCACCGCATGGTTCATCATGACATGCTCAAAGAATTTCATAGATTTCATCCTCACGAACACATCTCCTGGTGACCTGGTCTGGTCTTGTATAAAAAATGAAGCCTAAGATCCAAGAGAAGTTAAAACTCTTCTCAACCAGCAGTCGACGCTGCTTAGGAGAGAAGTGAGGTGATGTTCTTCCTATAGCAAGGTAGTTGGCTAAGTCTGCATACCATGGATTAAAAGAATCAATAGAAAATAAGTGTTCATCGTTGTCGTCAATTGTTGCAGGATCATCTAGTACTTGCAATCTTGAAAAGAAATTGGCCACTACATTAGCCTTGCCTAGTTTGTCTATTATCTTCACATCAAATTCCTGCATGAGGAGTAACCAGCATGCTAATATACCACTAATGGCAGGTTTATTCTTTAAGTACTTGATAGCTGAATGATCAGTATAAACAAATACTTCATAACTTGTGATGTAATGCCTAAATTTTTTTAGTGCATAGACAACTGCTAACAACTCTTTTTCAGTAATAATATAATTTAATTCAACACCTTGCAAGTTTTTACTAATATAGTAAATTGCATGCTCAATAGTACCTTCCTTCTGTCCAAGGACTGCTCCAATGGCATAGTCAGATGCATATGTGTGGATGTGAAATGACAACTTCCAATCAGGTCCTCTGAGAATAGGTGTTGTTGTTAAAAAATCTTTCAATTTATGGAATGAGGCTTCACAGTCTTCTGTCCATTAAAACTCGGCTTCCTTCTTCAACAAGTTGTACAAAGGTGGTGCAAGTTGGTTGAAATCCTTTATGAAACTCCTGTAGTAACTAGCATAGCCAAGGAAACTCCTAACATCCTTCTGCTTAACCAGTGTGGGAAGTGTGTTGATAACTGCAATTTTTGTAGGGTCAACTTGAATTCCAAAAGATGAGAGGTAGTGGCCAAGGACAACTCCCTCCTCCATCATCATATAAAACTTCTCACTATTAAGGGAGAGGTTGTAATCTTGACATATCTTAAGAACCTTCTCCAAGTTATCTTTTGCCTCTTCAAATGTGGTTCCATGAGTAGTGAAGTCATCCATGTAAATTTCAACATAGTCAATAGCAATGTTAGAGAAAATACCCAACATTGCTCTCTGGAAGGTAACAGGCACGTTGCACAACCCAAATGGCAAGACTGAATAAGAAAATGTTCCCAAGGGACAGGTAAACATTGTCTTATCCTGGTCTTCTGGTGATATTTGTATCTAGTTATATCCACTAAAGCCATCTAGAAATGAAAAATACTTCTTATCAACAAGATTATCAAGCACTTGGTCAATGAAAGGTAGTGGAAAGTGATCCTTCTTAGTGGCTTTATTAAGCTCCCTATAGTCCACACAAACTCTCCATTTATCCCCTTTCTTTGGAAAAATTACTAGAGGAGAAACCCACTAGCTGTCAGAAATAGGATAAATGAAACTGGCACTAAGAAGCTTTTGCAACTCGGTCTTCACTATGTCTCTCAAAGCAGGATTAATTCTCCTTTGGGCTTGCCTCACTGACTTGTACTCAGGGCTTATATAGATTTTGTGAGTGCAAATTTTAGGGTCTAACCCTTTCATATCAGTATAGTCCCATGTAAAGGCTTGCTAAATTTCCTGTAAAAGCTTGAGAAGACTAGACATCTGAGATTTAGTGAGGTTCTTATTAACTTTCAACTCCTTTCCTGAAGCAATTTCAACTCTTTTGACTTTTTCTAGCATCATGACTTCTGCCATGGATGGAGACTTTATTTCATGGGGTAGCAAGGTGTGGAGATAATTAGGTGCTGTAGGAAACTGAGATGTGGTTTTCTTGGGCATTATTGTTTGAAAGGAACAATTAGGAACATCACAAGATGATTCCTCAGAACCATATTGGTTGGTGAGGATTGCTGCTAGTATATCATCTTCTTCCTGTGATAGCATGAATGGATTTCTCTCAATGACCATAAGTTTTTTCATAGATTTTTCTTCAAGGGTAGCATCACCTAAATCCACCCAGTCAACTTGATCAAGGTCTACTTGGGGTTTTGCTGGGGAATACAAAGTTAACTTCTTGGGAATTTTGCCGAGTCTAGGTACTTGATCATTACATAGGGGGATATAATAACCCCCAACAGGAGGAGGGGGTTTGGGGGGGTTCCCCCACCATGGAAGGCAAGCTTTCAAGGTATTTATCCCATCTGATATGGTCATTTTTCCTAAGCGACATGCAATGCAAGCATCAGTTGTGGCTAGCCAAGGCCATCCTAGGATTAATGGGTATCCTCCTAAGGTGGCTTTGGGTGACAGGACTATGCAATTCGAAGGGTAATCTAAAGAATCTAGTGTGACAACAATATCTTCAACCATACCATCTAGCTTGACAATGGAATTATCAACTAATTGCAATATTGTAGGTGTATCTCACAAACCAATGATACTGAGCTTTAGCAGAACTTCCCTAGTCATGACATTGATTGATGCTCCTAAATCAATTAGGACATTTTGAATTTGGATACCATTAATATGAATAGTGACCACTGGGCTTCCTGGGTCAGAATACTTAGGCATTACAACTTTGCTTAGCATGAGATCAGAGAGTTGGCCTAAGACATGGACAGTATCAGGGTCTTTTTTCTTCCTTCTAGGCTGCTTGATACAAGCTTCTTTGATTGCTTTGGTATAGACTAGAATTTCTTTAAGGGCATCCAACAAGGGAATTTACACTATTATTTGCTTGAGCTGATCGATCAAATCAACTGCTACAGGATTTTCTTTTGGAGGAAATGCCTGAGATAATATTTGTGGATAAGGAGGATTTTTAAGCACTGGTGCAATTTGAACAATAGGTGGAACATCAATAGGCTTGTTCACGGGTATGTCCTCAGCATCAATAACTTTGGTTATTATTGGCTCCTTAGGTGCAGGTAGTGTAGTTCCTGATCTGATATGGATATCATTTACTTGCAAGGAATAAGCTTGCTACCCTTTATTAGGATTCAGAGTTGGCTGAGAAGGAAGTTGTGTTGGTTTTTAAGGGTTTCTATTAGCTACAAAAGGTGGCAGCATAATAGCCTACTGCTAAGGTGGAGGCATAATTGCTTACTACTGACTAGACTAGTTGGGTCCCCACTGATTGCCAGTTACCATGAGGTGGCCATTGGTTATTCTGCTATGGTTGTTGATAGGAGTTAAACTACTATTGGTATGGGTTAAATGGTGGCTATTTCTGATAGGCTTGGTTATAGTGCAGTTGTTGGTTGGCCCAATTATAATTCCAATTCTGGCCTTGAAGGGCAGCATTTTTGGGGTTATGGTTTGGCCATTGACTACTATTATTATTATAACCAAAATTATTCAATGGGTCTGGAGGCATACCTTGTCTCTGAGCCCATGGACGTCTTTGAGCAACATAGAAAACTTCTCCATTCTCCTCATCTATAACTTTAAACTCAGTGGGCATTGGATTGATGTCCACGGATGCAACTATTTTGCATTTACAATTTCTTTTCTTTTTACTACAATGAGAACATAACTCGGCCAACACATCATCTGCCTCTTCCTTCTTCCTCCTCACCTGCATACTATCTAGCTGAGTGGTGACATCATTGATGATGTCCTACTTGAAGTCGGATAGAAAATTAGATAGCTCCATTTTGGATACTCCTGAACCACCATTGGACTTGTGTGGTAGGTCTCTAAGTCCCCTACCCTTCTTCACAATGGCCCTTGAATAATTTAGACATATATTCTTTATGTCAGCCCAACTTTTCTATGTGATATCTCCTCCCGCCATCAAGTCTAGAACCTCAATGCTTCCATCATTCACACCCTTTAAGAAAAGGTGTTTATGAGATGTCTCATTTAACTGGTGCTATATATTACGCTGCAGGTTGAACATGAATCTTGATACATAATCCTCCAAGGTTTCATTCTCCTTCTGAGAGATTTTGAAAATGTCATCACCTTTCAAATCTTGACCCCTATAGTGTTCTTTATACTTTGAAAGAAATAGATTGCGCATGGCATTCCAGTCTACTACAACATTGATGCCCAACCTCATGAACCATATCAAGGTAGCCTCTTTTAGAGTCGATGGAAACAACTTCAGCTTGTGGCCATTAGTTGTATAGTCATAGCTCCAGCATAGGATGTCAAACTCAAAGAGGAAGGTCTCAGGGTCTTCTGTAATGAGGCCATAGAATTTGGGAAGCGCAACAGTAGGTATGTTCTTTAAATTTTGATTACCTTGCTGAGGAAGGATAGGAAAAGGAAAGGGGGTCTGAGCAGCCATTCTAGGAGGAGGACCTGGTGGTGGTGGCTGATAGATAATAAGAGCAAGCGGGTTGTCTTGGTATTTAGGTTCAGTAAATAGGTCATTCAAATGCAGTGATTCCTCAGATGATGAAGAGGATATGTGTTCTTGAGCATTAGCAAATGGATTTTCAAAGGGTTCTTCTTCTTCATTCTCGCTTTGGGGTTCTTCAATTTCAGGATTAAAAATATCAAATGGGTCCTCTTGGTAGTTACAGGGAAGAAATCTCCCAAGGTGGTCTCTCCTTCTATGCATAAAATGATTACTTAAGACTAAGCACTAGATTAGGACTGAGAATGCAACTACAAAGATAAGTTTGAATTAACACCATCCCCGACAACGACACCAAAAATACTTGGCCAAATAATAGTATCAGAAACCTATAGCAATGGACTGCCTATTTTAGGATTGGACACCCTAAATGATTTCTAAATGGATTATTGATGCAGGAGCATCCTGGGTGTAAGAGAAATCTTGCATCACCCAAAAATATTTATGTTTTTGTATTCAATAAGGGCTATCTTGTGCAGAGCTGCTATTTATGGAAACTTTCTATTTTTAGT
This sequence comes from Chamaecyparis obtusa, assembly GCA_027943335.1. NCBI lineage: Eukaryota > Viridiplantae > Streptophyta > Pinopsida > Cupressales > Cupressaceae > Chamaecyparis > Chamaecyparis obtusa. The sequence goes on from BSBK01007949.1 coordinate 50,833, forward strand.
AAGTTGGTCATTCGATCTCAGAATGTTCTGATTTCTTCCCTGGAGGTTCATTTTGGTCATTTCAACCTACCAGTAAAGTTTCATTGACAGATCAAGTCTAGCTTTGTAGATATTGAAGATTTTCGGTATTAGCAATAGGGTACAAAAACTTTGAACTCAGTTTTGAAGGCTTTAGAGGCCCTGAATGAGGTCAAAAATTCGAGTGGCAAGTAATTGTGCTAGGTAAGCATGTAGAGAACTTTGTGGCCTTTCTGAAATGGGGTTATAATAGTCAATCGGGTCAACTGGCGATGACTTATGGTCTTCAGAAGTTGGGTTACCTGAAATGGCAGAAAATGATTTTCCTTCAAAATTTTTGTTTGGGTTTCAAAAGTTATTTTGAGCCGACTTTGATGTAATAAATTGTAAAATAAAATAATTCTAAGTTTGGTCGGCCTTGTTGGCTAAAATTCTGGAACCTTCCCAGGCGGTGGAAAAATTGCCTATAAAAGGAAGGTTGTAGTGTTGTCTTAGGTAGTTTTTGGGACAATTATGGGTAATAGATCTAGGTAATAATTTGAGGCTTTGTCCTACAAAATATTGTAAGGGAATGCCCATGTGGCTTTGCATATTGTAATTCTGAAAGTTTGTAATTCCACATTTGTGGAGATAATAAGAAGCCCATTTTTTGTTCTTGCATATTGTTGTTGTTTCTCTATTTCTATTATGTGTTTGTGGTATTAAGGGGAGCACCCTTCATCAATTATTCAGTCTCATTTAATTATCAACCAGGGACGTAAACTTGGAATGGCATTCGCAAAGTATATTCTTCAAACCTTCTCAATCTAAAACTATCTATGGAATTCAAATGCTTATGCTTGAGGAAAATTATGCTAGAACTTGGTAGATGAATTTATTCTAACAAAATAGGAATTCACGGCTAGGAATTACTCTAACTGCCTATGCTGCAGGAACAGGCTACCAATTCTATTATCAGTAGTTGTAGGAACAACAGAGTTCTAATTACTTAGAAATGAATAGGAAAATGAACTCTACACTAACAGAATAATTCACTCATCAAGTGGGCCCCCTTGAATGAGTGAATAGGAAATACAATCAAGATAAAATATATAAACTTGAACTGAGCATTCTATTCATCCATAACAAAATGATTACACTGATTGAAAACAATATTGCAAGAGTTCTGTTATAAAAACTAGTTCATTCAACTAACTCCAAAAGAGTCACAACAGTCGATTATTTAAAGGAAAGCTACAACTATCTCCTAAATCTACAATCACTTCATAAATGAGGATCAGTTACAACTCATAAAGTTCTAGAATAGAAACATCATTGAACATGTATAATCTCCAGGAATATAGCACATTAAGGAAACTAAATCTATGTGCTACATGCAACATAAAACATCAATTGATTCAGTTTGCTTGTGAAGATTTTGCAATCCCACGGTTGGCTTTGATTACTCCGATGCCACTATGTTGGTCTTTGAATGTCCACAGTCAACACCTACAAAACAATCAATGCGCACACATCGAACCATATACATATATATCCTCATCATTAATATTAGGAAAAGGTGTAAATTCTAATTAGCACTCTTGCAAGTCCTACAGCTACGGGAGGTAACAACCCAAAACATAGCTTAGGCAAGGAAACATTCATTAACATGTATAGCTACTGCATTTACCATTCCTATCCATGAATTCAAGAAAATTTCATGTCTTAAAAGTATCCATATTTCCATTTTATGTTTTCACATATATATAGAACATATACATAAAAACCATAAGTTCATATGCTTAAAAACTATAAATTCATGTCTGTGTGCAATTAACTATTCTGAAAAGAGGATAAAAAGTACCAAGAAAGATGGCTATTTAGAAGCCCATCATTGGCAGAGGAGAACTCTAAGGAAATTGTTACAATTGTGGAGAAGAGGGACATAGATCATTTGAGTGTACACATGCAAGCAAGAAGGTTTGTAGCAGTAGAAATGCTTTGGTGCATGAAGATTCACCGAATGAACTTGAGAAGGAAGGAAACTTGATGGTCAGAAGAGTATTGTGGAGTGAAAAGACTAAGGAAGATCCTGTAAGAAAGAGTTTGTTCAAGATGAGATGCAAAGGTGCAGACAAAGTTTGGAAAGTAATTATTGACAGTGGAAGTTTAGAGAATCTAGACTTAGAGGAAATGGTTACAAAGTTACCTTTGGAAAGATTGAAGCACCCACCCTATCAAATTTCATGGATCAAGGATGAACATACACTTATGGTAAGTAAACAATGTTTTGAGAATCTAAAAATTGGAAAGTATTATAATAAGGTGTTGTGTGATATTATGCCTATAGATTATTGTCATATTTTATTGGGTAGACCTTGGCAACATGATAGATATGATGTATATGATGTAAGATTGCACAAATATACTATTTGGGCTAATGTGAAGAGACAAATCTTGTTACCTTTGATTGAAGAATTTGTTGGTGAGATATGTACATATGTGAAAGTTTGTTTGATGGAAGGTAGATAATTTGTTAAGGATTTGAAGAGAAATGTGTTTGTTATGATGTGATTCTTAACAAATTGAGTGATAAAATAGAAGATAAAGTTCTTGAAGAGGTTGAGAAGTTTCTCACTGAGTACAAGGCAATCATTTTAGATAATGTACTTGATGGTTTTCCATCGAAGAGAAGTATTAGTTATTGTATGGATCTGATTCCCAGAGCTAGTTTTCTAAATAAAGCACCATACTGAATGACACCAATCAAGAATGAGGAACTCAACCAACAAGTTCAAGAGTTGTTTAGAAAGGTTTAATTAGAGAAGGTTTGAGTCTGTGTGCATTTCTAGTTGTGTTGGAGCCTAAGAAGAATGAATAATGATGAATGTGTACTGATTCTAAAGCCATCAACAAGATAACAATTAAGTATCAATTTCCTATACCGAGAATGGATGATATAATCAATTGTTTGAGTAGAGTAAAATATTTTACCAAGTTTGATTTGAAGACTGGATATCATCATATCAAAATCAAAGAAGGTGATGAATGGAAGACTACTTTCAAGTCAAAAGAAGGTTCGTATGAATGGTTGGTTATGCCTTTTGGTTTAACTAATACATCAAGTACTTTTATGAGGTTAATGAATGAGATTATGAAGAAATTCTTAGGCAAATTTGTGATTGTGTACTTAGATGACATTATGATATTTAGTAAAACTAGAGAAGATCATTTGTTGCACATTAGACAGGTATTGCAGAGATTGAAAGAGGAAAAGTTGTTGATTAATTTGAAAAAGTGTTCCTTTAGGAAAGAGAAGATTGTATATTTGGGATTTGTAATTTCAGATGATGGTTTGAAGATGGATCTTAAGAAGGTTAAAGACATACTTGAGTGACCTACACCTGAGAATGTTGGTGAGGTAAGATCATTCCATGGTTTAGCAAGTTTTTACCAAAAGTTCATCAGAAATTGCAGTTTAATTTGTAATGCTATGACCAAGACAATGAGAGGAGATAAAAGAGAGTTCAAGTGGATACATGAATCTGATAAGAGTTTTGAGACTTCAAAACATAAGGTTGTTTAATTTCCTGTGTTATCTTTAACTAATTTCAATAAGGTATTTCGAGTTGAATGTGATGTAAGTGGCAGTGAAATAGGAGCTGTGTTGAGTCAAGAAGGTAAAACTGTTGCTTTATTTAGTGACAAGTTGAATGATGATAAAAGGATATATTCTATGCATGATTAAGAATTCTATGCTATTGTTCAAGCCCTGAAGAAATGGAGACATTATTTGATGCAGAAGGAATTTGTGTTGCATATTGATCATAAGGCTTTATAGTATTTGGGTAGTCATAATAAGTTGAATCAGAGACATATGAAATGGGTTGAGTATTTGTAGATTTTTGCATTTGTGATAAAACATAAGAGTGGAGTATCTAACTGATTTGTTGATGCATTGAGTAGAAGAAGATCTTTGCTAACTGAAATGAGAATTGAGCTTCTTGGTTTTGATGATATGGATAATTTGTATGAAACTTACCTTGATTTTTCTGAGTCATGGAGAATGTGTAGAGCACCTATTCCCAATCAACTAAGTAAGTGGGAAGACTATTTCATTCAAGAAGATATATTGTTCAAAGGAATTTAGTTATGTATACTGAGAGGATCAATGAGAACTAATTTGATAAAGGATAAGAATAGTAGTGGTTTGGCTAGACACTTTGGCATTGATAAGATATTGAGTTTTCGTAAGGAAAGGTATTTTTGGTCATAGTTGTATAAAGATGCTCATAAATTTATGAAGAGTTGTAGAGTTTGTCAAGTTGCAAAAGGAGTAAGTCAAAATACTAGATTGTATACACCGATTTCTATTCTTGAGAAACCTTGGAGTGATATCAACATGGATTTTGTTCTTGGATTACTGAGGATAGCAAGAGGTAATGAATCCATATTTGTTGTTGGGGATGGATTTTCCAAGATGGTACATTTGATACCATGTAGGAAAACATCATATGCAATACATATAACATATCTTTTCTTCAAGGATATTGTCAGATTGCATGGATTACCGAGGAGTATCATCTCTAACCGAGATAGTAAGTTTGTTGGCTATTTTTAGAAGACTCCATTGAAGAAGTTGGACACTGATTTGAATTATAGTTTGAAATCTCATCCACGGACTAATAGACAAACAAAGGTTGTAAATAGAAGTTTGGGTAACCTGTTGAGATGCTTAGTTGGAGACAAACTAAGTAATTAGGGTTTCATGTTAGCATAAGTAGATTTTGCATACAATTATTTAGTGAATAGGAGTACTGGCAAGACACCTTTTCAAATTTTTACTGGCTTGCAACTAAGAGGTATATCAGACTTGAAAGATATTGTTGGAGAAGAGAAGATGAGTGTGTTAGAAATAGGGAATACTAAGAGGAGAGGGGGGGTGAATCAGTATTCTACAAACTTTTACTTTTGCCCAATTATGGATATAACAGATTATCTTAGTGCATGCATAACATAGGAAACTAAACAACATGCATAGAAATAAAATAAAATAACTCATAACACATTATTTGTTCTCGAGGAAACCCTGGCCAAGGGAAAACCCCGGTGGGGATGGCACCCACAAAGATCCACTAATCAAAAGTATCTTGTTAAAGATGTTGACCCTGTTAGGAGTCTATTACATGTCTATAGTGTCTCATTCCTGATTAAGGGACTATAGGCCTTGTTAGAAGCCTCAACCTTGTTAGGAGTTGGTTGTACAAAATATGATTACCAGATGAGCCCACTACCCAAACAAGTTATATATAATATTCATTGATTACAAAAAATAGGTCAAGGTACATAACCTTATACTGCTTGCAACTTCACATCAATATCTCTTCACTACTCTTTCACTATCACTATTACATACATATCATATAATGTGTCATATGTCATATATGTCTCTTTTCTTACATTACATCATTACATCTTTATACAAGTTATTAAGATTAATAACTCTTCCAGTCGGCTTACATAATAAAAAATATCTTTACCCAAGGGTTAAAATCTAGGATGTCATCCCTTTATATTGTTAAGTCATTATTTTGATAAACAAATAATCCCTTAACTCTTTACCAATTCTGTCTTCATAATCTATCTTGTCGGCTTAACACTGTCTTTAGTAAAACTATCATAACTTCTTTCATACATGCCATACTGACTTGTGCTCATAGGTGAGTCTTCAATAGTCACCATAGTATCTATGTTCAAGTGTGCAAGCACTGAACTTACTCCAATCAACATCGCTAAACAAAACTATCATTGAGTACACTGGCAAAAACACACTGTCTCATACTTAGACAATTTTGCATTGCGCTCTGTCATACTTTCTCTCTGACCTGTGCGATCTTCATGTAGAACATATGTTGCCATAATGACAACATCTATGTTTCAAACTTAGCCAAATTGCCAACAATCTCCCCCTTTGTCATTGGTGGCAACATATGAGAAAATTGGCTAAGTCTTAGACTTCAAAATTTCAAAATTGTGGCCATAGTACAAAATATGTATAAACTATCCTTATGACTCCATAAATCTTATCTATATACTATACTCCCCCTAAGAGTATGTATCCTTATCAATTTTCTGCTATACATCTCTCCCCCTTTGACAACAATGACAAAAAAAGGTAAGGAGGGTGACAAAACTATGTTCAGAAAAAAGATGTTATACCTTGATTCAATATTGCAAAGCCAGTAGGCTTGCAAAAAAATCTACAAAGTTAATCTTCATGGCCATAAGATGCAATTTCACATACTTGGAGATTCTGAAAACTAAACTTCTAAAAAGATGTCTTGGATGAAAGACATTCTTCCAGTTGTCATTCAACAATGCTCAATTTTATAGAAACATGCTCTCTTAAAGGGCGAATCTCTTCAGCTTCCTATCCTTGTCATCTTGTAAAATTCTTATTTCATCATAAATCTTGTAGATTTTCTTCTCAACATCAAGTACCTTCACATTAGGTCTTGAAAGAAGGTTTATCTCAATTTGAATTTCTGCTTCCTTAGTCTTCAACTTCTACACTTCCTCTGCTATCAGGTTCTTTGATTTTGTACACTGAATGTACAAAGATTTTCCCCTATCTAAATTCCTTCTCAAATATTTTATGCAGATATCAAGATTTTTGATATCATTCCTAATGTTCTGACTTATGTCCAAAATAATTTTGGCCTCATAGGTTGCTTGAGCCTTTACCTTTGCAATATTAGATAAGCTGGTAAACTCATCATCAAATGTGTTCATTACTTTCTTTTCTCTTTCCAAAGGGTCAGCTTCTATAACTTGTGTGGTTACAATGCCTTGAAACTTCTCAGTAAGCTCCTTTAGGCATCCTTCAAGACTCTTTACCTTCTTGTTCTTTCCAATAATCTTGTTCAAAGATGTGATCAATTCCATCTGATCATCATCATCTACTTCCTTTCCCAAATTCTCAAATATATAACCAATTTGAGTTTTCTTACCAGTCTCAGGTGTAAGACTGATTTCTTCAAGAGTGGGAATAGATACTTGTTTCTTTGTCACTATAGGTTCTACAGTTATGGTTTTTTTCCTTTCTTCTCTTTTGGCACTATCCTTCTCTTCAAAACCCGAATTGTCAACAATGTTTTCAAGGTTCTTAAATAGGTTATCATCACTATCCAAAGTGATCTTTGTTCCTTCAACATTCATAGCTTCATCCTCAATATTAATGGTTGGTGGAGAGGGAATGTCCTGCTATTCTGCTTCTTCTGCTTGCTCTGTAGGTTCTGCTGCAACTGATGGTTTTCCAACATTCTCTGTCATAACCTTAAAAATTGCTTATTTTGTTTCCTTGTTGATTCCTTCATAATTTCCTCCCATAATCTGAATAGTTCTCTTCTTGGTTCTCAGATGGGTGTTCAGATCCTTCATGATCTATTTGAAGTGTTCTTCATCTCTCACATCACATAGCTTTCTTACAAGATTTTCTCTTATAGTTATATCTTCCTCTGATGCTTTTTTCTTTCTATTTACAAGCTTTTTATTCAAGTCATCAGGTATCTTACCCTGAATTGTACCAAATTTCTTATCAGAAAAAATCATATGCTTCACCAGTACATTTTCTAGATTCAATCTCTCTACATAATCATATAGATCATAATATTTATTCATCTTTGTAAATTCTCCATCTTGTATAATTTGTTCATTCACTTTTTCAATTCTAGGTTTCCAAGTTTTCTTCTTAACAAGAGTATCTTCATCATCTTTAATCTCTACAAATTTTCTTGGAACTGGTGGCACCAATGTCTTTTGCCTCTTACTTGGTCCAGTAGCAATTTCTTTCATTCTTTTACTAGGTGTGGAGGAGGTTGATCTAGTGGATTTTGTTGCTTCTTGATCTTTCTCTATTTCTTCCACTTTTACCTTTACATGTGTCACTTCTTGCTGTATTGCAACTGATGATAAAGGTGGCACAGACAAAACTTCTTTTTGTCCAATTTCTCTAACTGCTGCTATTGTCTATTTGGCTATTAAGAACTCATGTCTAGTCATTCCTGTATCTTTTAGTATTTTCTTGATTGTACTTTCAACTCTTTTCTTAGACTGTTTCTCTTCAAGGATAGTCTTTGCGGAGTTGAAGTTCTCCTCAAAGGTTCCAAACCCGTTGATGTGAATGTCTATCTTGCTCTTAAGTAGTCTACTCACATATTCTTCTATCTCAATCTCAGAGATTTTATAGCCAAGAGGGTCTATGAACTCTACTCTAGGTTCTACTACTTCAATGTATGTAAATTCAGTATCAACCATGAAACATATCTCATTTTTATACTTTTCTACTAAGGATTGTGGGATCCTTGATCTGCTTGACATCAAATTATGAAATGTTTTGATTACCAACACTACACTTTCATTTACCTTATCAATAATATGCCTTGTATACACTTTGTTAATCCTTTCCATTGTGGTTTGGCCATCATTCCAATCATTTCCAATGGTGTAAGGAAATCCTCTTAACAAATGGAAAAACATATAAGTGATCAATGATGAGAATCTAAACTGAGAATACTTAGTCTTCTTTATCTTTTCCAAATTCTCAAACAATTGAATTCTCAAAATCTCACACATGTCAACTTGTACTCTATCAACACACATTAAATATGTTGCATGTATCATTCCTACTACCATGTCATCTTCTCTAGAGTTAGCACAAAACTTAGTTGTAAGGATCTTACACAAATATCTGACATCATCTTGCTGAATCTTGCTAATTATTATACCCCTGCCATTATAAGATGAATTTGTGTTGTCTATAACTATTTTCCTCATGTTCTTCTCATTCAAAGGAATGGCTCCAATTTTAGAAAGATTAGTTACCTCATGAATTAGGTCAGTTGTGATATCTATCACTCTATCATCTAACCAAAACTTCCCATTATGAATTCTGCTTAAAATAAGCTTGGTACATTCTTCATCGTCAAACTCATATCGTAAGGCATACTTAACAATTTCATTATCTTTCAAATGCTCAAACCCTACTTTCAATGACATATCCTGATTGTAGATCTTCTGATATTCTTTTATGAAATCACTATCATTGAGAGTCTCTAGCTTACATCCCAGATAACTTCTAATATTTTCTAGATGTAAAACTCTGTCAGGTACAGATGATAAAGCTAACTTAGGATCATCTTCCAAGGGTTCTATTGGTTCCCTTTTCATCTTAGGTCTATTCTTATCTCTGACATTGTGAAACAAAGAAACATCCATGACTTCTGCTAATTCCTTAACTGATTTAAAGATCTACCAAGTAAAATACCTTGATTCCATGATTTTAGGGCTTGCGTAGATTCGGCATGAAAAATCCTTCACCAAATCCTTGCAAAATGCTTCAAATCACTGCTCTTTGATCTCCTTAACACTTGTATTCACTTAGATGATCAAATAATACCGATCATAACTTTTTATCATTCCTTTCTCACATAGATCTGACATCACATTCAATTCTTTTGTCGCTTCTTTCCAAAAAGTTGATTCTGTTAACCTGCAAAACTTAAAAATCCTTGTGATCTCGCAAAACATAATATTTTTATATGCACTCTTAACCATAGCATCATTACATCATATAATACCTTGCATTAACTACACAAGACTCAATTCATCATATATCAACTTCTACACTAATCTAAGTTCCTATTCTACTGCAATTTTCATGAATTAAGTACTTAGAGATGGGTTAGGTAGCGAATCACTCTTACCACTTGATACTTCACCTTTCTGGTTACCTTTAGTGCTGAATATGTCTCATTGATCTGTGCTTTTAACAAACTTCACTTCTTCTAAATTACTATAGCATCCTTTCTGACTGTTACTTGCATCTTCATTTCTCCTTGCATGACTTCTAGGGTTAGGATTAGGATAAAAAACTCTATCGTTCATTTTGCAAAACCTTGCTGTATGTCCAATCTTGTTACATATCTGAAAAACTATTCCATTGTTTCCATATCTTGGTCCAGGCTGATTTATCTATGATCTGCAATTTCTAGCAATGTGTCCAACCTTGTTATATCTATAACATACTACTCCATTTCTTTTGTTCATATCTTCAGTAGGTTTCTTATCTACATGGTTAGTATTTCTAAACATTCTACTACTATTGTTATTCTCAAAAAATTTAAGTTTCTTGCATTCAATAGCTCTATGTCCAAAACCATGACAATTATAACAATAACCATTAAGGGGTTTGAATTGCTTACCTATGCAGTCTTTCTTCATATGACCAACAATATTACAATAAAAGCATCTACCTTTGAATTCTCTTTGCATACCTTTAGGCAACTCCTCTTGTTTAGGTGGTTCTTCTTTAGGTGTGCCTATAGATTTGTCAATTTCATCAGATTTCTTTTCATCTATGCTTTCAGACATTTTTAGATCTGGTTCCTTGGTTTCTTCACTTGCTTTAGTTGAGTTGAATCCAAGACTAGTTTTATCATAGAAAGGTTTTTGATAAGACAGTTGTTCATCAATCTTCTAACTAGTTGAATATAGTCTTTCAAGTTGCTGCTTAGATTGAGTCAGTTCACCTTTCACAATTGTATTGTATTTCTCAAGTTCGGCATACTGCATATTGACTTTCTCAAGCTCAGATGTTACTTTACCAAGTTTAGATTTTAGTCCTTCATTTTCGATCTTTAGATTTTCATTCTTAGATTTCAGATTTGCTTCATTCTTGCCATTTCCATCTTTCAAACTTAGCTTCAGATTTTCTATCTTCAGTTCATGTTTAAGGATCTCATTTTCCTTTTCTAAGTTGTCATCACAATCTTCAATTTTTATTTTAGATTCCTTTTCTAATTTCAGATCTTCCAACTTGTTTTTCAGTTTCTCAATGAGGTTCTTTGCATCATCATATTTTCCTTTCAGAGTGTCTCTTTCATTTGTAAGCATATCAATCTATTCTAGAGCTTCTTCAAGATTCATCTATAGCTGATCCATATCCATAGAGATCTTACTCAAGTTGCTAGGCTTTCCTTGAATGATTCTTTTCTGAGTAACTAAGCTTTGATACCAATTGTTAGAAATAGGGAATACTAAGAGAGGGGGGGGGGGGGGGGGGTGAATTAGTATTCTACAAACTTTTACTTTTTCCCAATTATGGATATAATATATTATCTTAGTGCATGCATAACATAGGAAACTAAACAACATGCATAGCAATAAAACAAAAGAACTCATAACACATTATTTGTTCTTGAGGAAACCTTGGCCAAGGGAAAACCTTGGTGGGGATGACACCCACAAAGATCCACTAATCAAAAGTATCTTGTTAAGGATGTTGACCCTGTTAGGAGTCTATTACATGTATATAGTGTCTCAGTCCTAATTAAGGGACTATAGCCCTTGTTAGAAGCCTCAACCCTGTTAGGAGTTGGTAGTACAAAATATGATTACCAGATGAGCTCACTACCCAAACAAGTTATATATAATATTCGCTGATTACAAAAAATAGGTCAAGGTACATAACCTTATATTGCTTGCAACTTCACATCAATATCTCTTCATTGCTCTTTCACTATTGCTATTACATACATATCATATCATATCATGTGTCATATGTCATATATGTCTCTTTTCTTACATTACATCATTACATCTTTATACAAGTTATGAAGATCAATAACTCTTCCAATCGGCTTACATAATACAAAATATCTTTACCCAAGGGTTAACATCTAGGATGCCATCCTTTTATATTGTTAAGTCATTATTTTGATAAACAAAATAGTCCCTTAACTCTTTACCAATTCTATCTTCATAATCTGTCCCGTCGGCTTAACACTATCTTTAGTAAAACTGTCATAACTTCTTCCGTACATGTCATACTAACTTGCGCTCATAGGTGAGTCTTCAATAGTCACCATAGTATCTATGTTCAATTGCACAAGCACTAAACTTACTCCAATCAACATCTCTAAACAAAACTATCATCGGGTACACTAGCAAAAACACACTGTCTCATACTTAGACAATTTTGCATTGCGCTCTGTCATACTTGCTCTCTGACCTGTGTGATCTTCATGTAGAACATATGTTTCCATAATGACAACATCTATGTATCAAACTCAGCCAAAATTCCAATAGAGTGCTAAAGGGGAATAATTTTTTGAATTTATGAAGTCATTGCATGAGGAAGTGAAACATAACTTGGAGAAAAGTAATAAAAAATACAAGGATAGTGCAGATAGGTCAAGAAGATATAAGATTTGTGAGGTTGGTGATGAAATAATGGTTTATTTGAAGAGAGGAATATTTCCTATTGGAACATATATTAAGTTGAAGATGAATAAATTTGGTCCCTGCAAGGTACTGGAGAAGTTTGACAGTGGAAATCCTTATGAAGTAGAGTTGCCTGATGACATGGACATATCACCAAGATTCAACATTGTAGATTTGTATGAGTATCATGAGCCTAATGAAGAAGTGAAAGTACTGAGTGATTATCCTAAGAAGAAAACAAAAGAAGTTGAACAGATTTTGGAAAGAAGAGTTGGCAGAAGCACAAGAGGAAAGGGTTACATGGAATACTCGGTAAAGTGGAAGAACAAACCAATTGAAGACTCTACATGGATTTCTCAATCTGAGTTGGATTTAGCTTAGGTTGTACCTCACTCATGATTTGGATAATCATTTATTTTCAACCCTAGGTGTCTGATGTGGGAGCATCTTGGGTTCATGGAAATCTTGTATCTTGGTAGCTTGTTAGATGTGCTTGGTAAGTGCTTTGGAGTTATTGGTGGAGTGTTCCTATTTTTTCACTGACAAGCTCCATTACCGCTTGATGTGTTGTCTTTTATTAGTGGTACCTTTCATGAAGTGGCTTTTCTATTTTTTGTTCTACTCAGTGGTGTTCTTCACCGAGTGGGTTCAGTGTGTTCTATGTTGCTTCGTGGCCTAGTTGATTGACGAGTTTAGTTTTGGACCTTTTGTTTGGGTCAACTTGTGTATTTAATTTTGGTCATGATTTAATAAAGGGACCACTCATTGGAAGACATGTGGACCTAAATCTAGGTTTTTTCTTTCTCTAATGCTGTATCTAGAAGATTCTAAAGTTCATTTTGCTTGATATAAATATATAGTTTTGTTCTAGGTTTAGGAGGTAGAAAAAAAAGTTACAAAGGAACAAGAGAAGGATAGGAAGCTAGAGATCATGGATCTCATGTGCATGAGGATTTTTTTTATTTGCAATTGATTTGTGTTGTATTATTCATAATTGGAAAGGCCTCACAACCCGACATGTATCAAGTTTGAATGAATTAATAAATGATCTGTGTTCCTTCTCTACTTTTCTGTGTTATTGCTTCCATGTTGTGATTTTGCAAGGTTGTCTAGTAATTGGCTGAGCCTTTGGTCCAAACTATCTCACCCTCCTTGCATTGATTTTCTTCTACAAAAAGATCCAAGAAGTCATCCATGTCTGATCCTAAATCTAGCTACTCAAACTCCTCTTCTAAGAAAGTAGTCTTAATACCATGTCTACTAGTATTTTGTTGATCATTTAGAGAAGAAGGGATCAAATTAGAAAATTTTAGATGATGAAGGTTGTAATTTATATCTCCATTGATTAGGGACCCATAAAATTTGATAGGGATCTTTCTAACGTACATTTTTGTAGAATTAACTCCTTATTATAGACTCGAGGGTTGGCATTCTAGTTTGGATTATCTTGAGGCTACAAGTGAGAGAATACATCATGTTCCTTAATCTCACCATGTGTATGATCAACATGAGGCATTTATATGTCCTCACCACTTTGATCTCCTTCCTTGTTTGTTACAATCCTTTTGATCTTTGTAAAGCTTTATGATTTTCTTGAGAAGGCATTAGTACCCTCCCCAACTTCAAGTCAAGGATTTCTTTTGTTGGATTGGTGATTCCCTAGATCCTCCATGCTTAGTCCTCCTAATTTTTGCATCCTCCCGGGTCTTATAAGGCACTCTTAGGGTAACTCTTCACCTTTCTATAGCCCTCATCTTCTTTTTGATAAGTTTTATCATTCTCCCTAATAGTCATTCAACAACTCCACTTTACATCAACACTCTATCATAATATGCCTAAAATTGAAATGTCTGATCCTTCCTTGTTCATAGATCACTAATTTTATTTAT